>JAKZAP010000001.1:10709647-10759646 GCA_023053575.1 Branchinecta lynchi
AAGTACTAAATATCATCCATGTATCTTTTCCAAAAAGTTGGTTCATCAGTGCTGCTCTGAATAGCTCGATTTTGGAAATTCTCAAGTTGTAGGTTAGCTAGGATTGGTGAAAGTGGAGGGGGTTCAGATTAAGGGACAAACAAACTATCTTTAAACAGCTAATGAGATAGTCGATTAAGGGGTAAGAAGACATTTTGAACACGAATATGAAAATCATTTTCTCGCCGGACAAGTAGTTCACTCGGAACCGGCCAAAACCGGAAAATTTGTTAAAAGCAAAACTTTTATTTGAAGTTGATTAGATGACGGATTTAGGGGTAAGAAAAGACGCTGAATCTGTATGTGACCATCTTTTTGGGATCCCAAAACGTAAGTGGAGGGATAGCTATGACATCGCAAAATTTGTCCGTCTGTCCGTCTGTCCGTCTGTGCGCACTATAACTCTCGAAGGGAATGAGATATTTTGATGAAACTTGGTGTGAGGCTTCTTTGGGTCAAGGGTAAGGTCGAGTTCGTATATGGGCTCTGTAGCCCTACATTCAGGAGTGGTGGAGGGGGTTTAAATTAAGGTTGGTAGTTCGTTCGCAATTGTCTGGATCAGATATTAGATTTTTGGGATTCTATCGAAACCTTTGGTCTTCTTTTAGTATGCCGTGCTTGCTTTTAGTATCCGTGTCTCTTTTTTTTAGTACTAGTGCCTCCTTCCTTTAATGACCCCTGTCTGACGAGACGATATGCATTATTAAAGTCTTTGCCTCCGTTTTTCTGTGAACCTAAATGTTTTTTTTTTGTCCGACAGTGGCATCTATGGATCTGGACTTTGTATATTCTCGAGGTTTCCAATCATGGACACATTTTACCACCAGTGGTCAGTCAACGGCTATTTCCACAAAGTCCAACATGAGGACTGGTTTGGCTGTTCAGGAATTGGCTACGCCCAGGTACTCACACCTGAAGGCATTCGTTTGAATGTTTACACGTCACAGGTCAGTGGTATTAGACGGTTTTCTAGTATAGTCTTATCTATCAATATGGCTGCCAAATCTCGTCGTTTTTGGGATCCCAAAACGTAAGTGGAGGGATATCTATGACATCGCAAAAGTTGTCCGTCTGTACGTCCGTCGGTCCGCCCGACTATCAGCACGATAACTCTCTAAGGAAATGAATCATTGATGAAACTTGGTGTGAGGATTCCTTAGGTCAAGGGACAGGTCGTGTTCGTAGATGGGCTCTGTAGCCCTACATTTAATGGTGGGGGAGGGGGTTCAAATTAAGGGGCAAACAAAATATTTAAACAGCTAATGAGATAGTCGATTAAGGTGTAAAAAGATATGCTGAATACGATGATGAAAACCATTTTCCCGCCAGACAATTAGTTCGCCCGGAATCCGACCAAAACCGGAAAATTCGTTAAAACTAAATTTTGTATTTGAAGTTGATCAGATATTCGATTTAGGAGCAAGAACACATGCTTAAGACTTACATGAAAATCCTTTTCTACCCGGACAGGTAGTTGGCTGGAATCCGGACAAAACCGGAAAACTTGCTAGTAGCAAAAGTTTTATTTGTAGTTGATTGGATGTCCGGTTTAGAGGTAACACGAGATTCTGAATCCGTACATGACAATGATTTTTTACCCGGAGATATCGTTCGCCTGGAATCCGGCTGAAACCGGAAAATTTGTTATAAGCTAATTTTTTATTTGAAGTTGATTAGAAGTTCAGATCTAGGGGTTAGGAGATAAACTGAATTCGTTTATGAGCTCTATTTTTTTTTTGCCGGACAAGTAGTTCGCCCGGAATTCGGCCGAAACCGGAATTTTGGCAGATTTTATACAGGAAGTTTTGACTGGTTTCGTCAAAACAGATATGACTTATAAAGGTAAACACATATGCTGAATTCATATCTGAACTTGTTTTTGGGATCCCAAAACGTAAGTGGAGGGATACCTAAGACATCGGAAAAGTTGTCCGTCCGTCCGTCTGTAAGCACGATAACTCTCTCGAAGGGAATGATATGTTTTGATGAAACTTGGTGTGAGGATTGTTTGGCTCAAGGGTAAGGTCAAGTTCGTAGATGGGCTCTGTAGCCCTGCATTTGGGGGTGGGGGAGGGGACTCAAATTACGGGACAAACTTTAAACAGCTAATGTGATAGTCGATTATGGGATAAGAAGACATGCTGAGCACGATGATGAAAACCATTTTCTCGCAGGACAAGTAGTTCGTCCGGAATCCGGCAAAAACCGGAATGTTGGTTAAAAGCAAAAGTTTCATTTGAAGTTGATTAAATGTTCGATTTTAGGCTAAGAAGACATGCTGAACCACCATGGTCAAAATCATTTTCTCGCTGGACAACTAGTTCGCGTGGAATCCGGCCAAGACCGGAAAATTTGTTAAAAGCAAAAGTCTGTATATGACAACCATTTTTTACCCGGACGTATAATTAGTCCGGAATCCGGTTGTAACCGGATTTTTTTTAAGTCAAAGTCTTATTTAAAGTTGATTACATGTTCTTTGTGGTGATAAGGAGATACGCTGCATTCGTTTTTTGAATTTTTTTTTTGCTGGCCTAGTAGTTCGTCCGGAATTCGGGCGAAACCACAAATTTGGCAGAAGTAAAGCAGGAAGTTTCGGTCAGTATCGTCAAAATAGATATGGCTTATAGAGGTATATCTGAACTTGGTTTTCTGTGATGAATAGTCGGGCGAAGAATGGATCTTGCGAAGAATGGATCTTGCGAAGACAAGACCCAGTTTCCTGGATCAAATATTACATTTTTGGGATCCCATCGAAACCTTAGGTCTTGTTTACGAGGTTGCAACGAAAATAGTGACCTGACCAGATTGACTCGGAAAGTGTCATCAAGGGGGGGGGGGAGGAAGGGTGAGTCCGGAGTCTTGAGGCATACTTAGAAATGATACATAGATGGCACTTTACAGAAGGGACTTGTACCGTGACCAATAAACCAGAAACAGATTTTTGAATTTAATTTTAGAAATCTAGGACTCCATTGTCGGAGCCACGAAGACGAAGGACCCGCAATGCGGGGTCTTATGGTGAAACCCGATAAAACCGAACGTACAATTTTCATGGGAAGACGCCCTTGAGACGGAAACATTTTATAAGTGTTGAACTGGAAGACAAAAATGCTCCTCAGCCGGGATTCGAAGCCAGGACCCTCTGCTTACAAGGCAGGCACTCTAACAATTTGAGCTACCAAGGGGGCTTGTGAACAGAGTCCGCAAACCGGTACAATAGTCTGGTAGAAGCCGGCCATAGGAGCAGTGATCAAATCGGTGCCTGCCTTGTAAGCAGAGGGCCCTGGGTTCAAATCCCGGCTGAGGAGCATTTTTTTCTTCCAGTTCACTAATTATAACATGCATAACTTTCTCACGAGTCCGGAACGCGAACTAGGGTACTTCCAAATGGGCTCGACAATTGTCATCCTAGGCGTGGTGAAGGGAGGAATCGTATACGGCATCGTATTCGAAAGAAACACCCGGTATTTGGTAGTTGACAAAATCAGCGTCCCCGATGTTCCATTTAAGGTCCCGACTGAATAGTCAGGGCGCCAGATTCCGTATCTTGCTTATGACGGAAGGTATAAAAATGCTGAGAAGTACTCCTGGGTCTATCAATCTCGCTGAAAACGAATACGTAGGGCACAGTCAATTCCGTCGTTGGGACATTTCTGAGGTATAGGCTAAAACCGCAAATTTAGCCTATAATGACAAAACATATTCTGTATATTTATGGCACTTGCCCTTCAGAGAAGTGCCATGTAGTGATCACAATTTCTGTCCGTCCGTCGGTAGGTCGGTCTGGGTTTTGGGTCACATTAGCTAGAAGATGAAACTTGGCAGGTATACCAGGGACCCCAAACCTATCCGAGCATCGTGGGGGGGGGGGGCGGGGGAGATCCGGAATGTTGAGTTATATGCAAGTTTTAGAAGGGTGATCGGATGTTAGTGAAACTTGATATTTGGAAAGACCCAATGTCTCGGAAGAGCGGCTTAAAATCCGGAGCGGATCCTGTGACTTTAGGGGGAGCTGGAGGGGGGAACCGGGAATCTTGGGAAACGCTTAAAATGGATGGATCGCGGGTTTTGTACTTCCTGATGTGCTAGGACGATGAACTTGGAAGGCATACCAGGGGCCCGAACAGATTGACTTTTCCCGATCCGACCATCATGGGGGGAGTGGAGAAAAATATTCTTTGAGCCCAAGCGGACTTTGAAACATTTATTCAAACAATGTTTACAACGGATACGTCAGCTATTATTTTTCATCAGCGATATTTCGGCCCTTCTTGGCAAGGGGTTTGAATAAAAGGGGAGTGGAGGAATGGGGAATCCGGAACTTATTGGCATGCATAACTTTTGAATTGGGGAACGGAATTGAATGAAAATTGGCAAGTGGAAAGAGCCGATACTTGTGTGTGTGGGTGGGGCGGGGTACCGGAAATTTCATGGGACACTTAAGAGTCGAGAGATTGGGGTGGAACTTGGTCGGAAGAACAAGCATTAGCCTTAGATACGTAATTAGCAGAACCAAATCGTATCGGGGCTCTGTGGGGGAGTACGTTGAAGGGTGTTTCCCGGAATTCGGGTGATCACCAGTTAGGATATAGTTCCAGATGTTCTAAGGACGAAACTTTGCAGGCATATTACTGACATGAAGACCTGACACAATGCACGAAAACTTGTGTTGCTGGATCCGACCATCTCTGGGGGAGTTCAGGAAAGGGGAATCACTGACTTGTGTAAGTTGCGAACGGGTGGTCCGATCCGAGTGAAACTTTGTGGGTGATAAGAATTGACGGTTTTTGGGTTACTTGGCGTCCGAACCGGATCCTTCCAAGGTAGTGGGGGGGGGGGAGCGGGAATCGGAAATTTGCTGATAGGCTATGCTCCAATTCCAGTCAAACCTTATGGACGGGAAGTGGAGATGTCAGAGATGTGACGTTTATGTTTCTAAGCAGTATTCAGCCACAGTTGGGGGAGTTGAGAGGTGAGTAAAACAAGTTATCACTATATTCCAAGTATCATTCAAATTGGTCATTCATATTGGAAGTTACCAAAAATTGCTCAGATTGGAGTAAAAAGGTGGTTGGATAAAATGCTTCAGATGTGCCCAACCAGATTCGGCTACGGTAGGGGAGCTGGAGGGGGGGGGGGTACCGGAAATCGTGTGGTACGTCTAGGGACCAAACCTAGAAGGTAGAAAAGTCATTTCTCCTAGATGAACCGAGGCGATGCCGGAAATGCTCATACTTGACTGAAACTATATATCCTGTTTCTAGGTCCGAACAGCTTTTTGGATCGCGGTGTATTCTGTGACGTGCTCATCTACTTTCTCGTACCACCTACTGGTTGCCTACCAGGTGCCATATGAGGTCGTAGCTCTTGCTTTTAAAGAGTCACGAGTTGTCGAAATCCAACGTTATCTTATTATCATTGGAGAGAGCGAATTCAGCTCTATAAGAATCGGATCGGATCGGAAAATTATACTTGCTTGTTCTCTACTTACTATGTTTTCCGAATAATGCTTAAATATGGAAAAACTTCAAAGAAAGGCTAAAAAAAAGCAGGGTACTGAAAATTTTTTTTTTTAAGAAAATGAACCTCATTCATTTCCGAACAATTTGAGCTTTTTTATTTTATTTTTAACGGATATGCAATTTGTTGTGGTGTACCTACAAAAGTAGCCCCTATTAAGAAGGAGCCGTCTGCATTTTTTTTTTAGGGGGGATCCCGAAACGTAAGTGGAGGGATACCTATGACATCGCGAAAGTTGTCCATCCGTCCGTCTGTTAGCACGATAACTCTCGAAGCGAATTAGATATAGTAGATTAGATGTTCAATTTTGGGGTAAGAAGACATGCTGGTTCCGTATATGACATTAATTTCTACCCGGACGCATAGTTTGCCCGGAAACTGGAGGTAAGAGATCAGCTGAATTCTGTTTAGAGATTTTGTTTTGCCCTACAAGTACTTCGGTCTAAATTCGGCTGAAACCTAAAATTTGGCAGTAGTATAAGGAAGGGAAGTTTGATCAATTTCTTCGAAGTAGATCTGACGTATAGGGTAAATACACATGCTGAATCCACATCTCAACTGAGTTTTCTCAGACGACTAGCCAATGGCCTTATTCTGTTTCTAAACTTGAATAGTAAAAATTTTAATTTAGTAGCAAAAGTGTTCAAGGAGTCTGGCGAAGACCGGATATCTACAAGTCCCAGTTTGTCCGAATTAAATATTAAATTGTTGGTATTGCATCCTATGCTCTTGTTCTTCTCTTTTATGAAGTTGGATTGGGGAGCTTCAACTCTTTGAACTTTCAGGAGACAGTGAGCGTGTTCCACCCTTTTAACACTAGTAACTAATAGTTACTATTTTAGTTGCAACCTCGTAAACAAGACCTAAGGTTTCGATGGGATCCCAAAAATGTAATATTTGATCCAGGAAACTGGGTCTTGTCTTCGCAAGATCCATTCTTCGCCAGGCTAATCATCTGAGAAAACCAAGTTCAGGTATACCTCTATCAGCCATATCTATTTTGATGATACTGACCGAAACTTCCCGCTTTACTTCTGCCAGATTTCCGGTTTCGGCCGAATTCCGAGTGAACTACTTGTCCAGCAAAAAAAGAAAACTCAGAAAAGAATTCAGCGTATCTCCTTATCCCTACAAAGAACATCTAATCAACTTCAAGTAAAACTTTAACTTACAAACAAATTTCCGGTTTCAACCGGATTCCGGACGAATTATATGTCCGGGTGAAAAATGATTGTCATATACAGACTCAGCGTCTCTTCTTAGCCCTAATCCTGTCATCTAATCAACTTCAAATAAAACTTTTGCTTTTAACGAATTTTCCGGTTTTGGCCGGATTCCGGGCGAACTATTTGTCCGGGTAGAAAATACTTTACATATAAGTGTTCAGCATGTCTTCTTACTCCTAAATCGAACATGTAATAAACTTCAAATTAAACTTTTAATTTTAACCAACATTCCGGTTTTTGCCGGATTCCGGACGAACCACTTGTCCGGCGAGAACGAAATAATCGACTATCACATTAGCTGCTTAAAAATATTTTGTTCGTCCCTTAATTTGAACCCCCTCTCCTACTCCTAAATGTAAGGCTACAGAGGCCAACTACGAAGACCCAGAGAATCTTCCTTGACCCAAAGAATCTTCACAACAAGTTTCATCAAACCATCTCATTCCCTTCGAGAGTTATCGTGCTGACAGACGGACGGACAGACGGACAACTTTTGTGATGTCATAGGTATCCCTCCACTTACGTTTTGGGATCCCAAAAAGCTACTACGCAGACCGTTCCAACCTTCTCGAAATAGTAACTAATAGTAACTATTTGCTTACCATGCTCGGGAGCGTAGTAAGCATGGTTACTGCGGATCTCTGTAACGTGATTGGTCGGACTTACCGGTGGCATGATATTCTGCTCGAAAATAGAAAAATCGTTCCAGCCTTGCGGCAAAAAGCCAGGATTCGTGACGTCAGGCGTAGTAACTAAGGTAAGTAGTGTGTAGGGTTTCACTTCGTGTTCTTCCCGCGAGTTCAGAACTAGTAATACTCTCGTTTTTTTTCTAGTTTCACGCGGACCATGGAAGTTTCTATGACGAGGACTATACCCATCAGTTCCTCCAGTCCTTTGAGGCATCACAGCTGGTTCGACAGACAAGATCTGCTGGTGATGTTACAATTTTTGCTGGTGATTTCAAAGCCGAACCTAACAGCAAGGCGTATGAGATGATTGTCCATAACGGTGGACTGACTGATGCCTTTGCTGCAGTGCATGTGAGTTCGTCCTATTTTTATGGCAAAGTACGAGACTTGGCTAGCATATTGGGCAAGATCCGACAAGATTTACCTAGAAATAGTCACTTCCCGAATCTTTGCAAAATCCGGAGGAAATCCCATGGCAGGCTTGATTGAGTAATCCGGACCGGATTTCGTGGTAAGAAAAAGCATAAGCACAAGGTCCACCATTTATAGAACTGGATTTGATCCGTGCCCTATCGGGGGAGTTCGGGGGGGGGGGGGGGCGGGGGGTAGTTGAATCTTGTGACATGCATACCTCTGGAACGAACGCTCTTGATTCTGACGGAACTTGAACACCTGTTAAAGTGCGCATGTTAAGAATAGTACTTAAAGTTTAACTGAAAAGGCAGCTTATTTTTGCATCTGCTATTTTATTATACTGACAAATTTGACCCATGCAAGGGATTTTGTTTTTGGGATCCCAAACCGTAAGCGGAGGGATAACTCTGACTTCATTGTCCGTCTCTCCGTCCGTCCGCCCTTCTGTCAGCACGATAACTCTCGAAGGGAAGGTTGGATAACTCTGACTTCATTGTCCGTCTGTCGTCCGTCCGACCTTCTGTCAGCACGATAACTCTCGAAGGGAAGGTTTTTTTGATGAAACTTGGTGCGATGGTTCTGTGGGTAAAGGGACAGGTCGAGTTAGTAGACGTGCTCTGTAGCCCGACATTTAGGGGGGGGGGGGGAATATTATTTAACGGCTAATGAGATGATCTGAGAGAAGAGAAAGGCTAATGAGAGAAGTCATGGTGAACAGGTATATGAAAATCGATATCTCGCCGGACAAGCAGTTCTCCCGGAATCCGGCTGAGACCGGAAAATTTGTTATAACTAATGTTTTATCTGAAATGGATTCGAGGTTCGGCGTAGTGTAAGGAGGTTGGAAAATAGTGCGCCAGGAATCCGGCCAGAACCGTTTTTTTTTTTAAGTTGATGTTTTACCTGAAGTTGATTAGAGGTTCTGTATAGGGGTAAGGAGGTATGCTGAATGCATTTTCTAAATTTATGCTTATGCTAGATAAGTAGTTCTCCCGGAACCCTGCCGAAACCGGAAATTTGTCAGAGGTAAGGTAGGAAGTTATGATCAGTTTCGTCAAAGTAGATATGACGTATAGGGGTAAACACACACGCTGAATCGATTTCTGAACTTGGTTTTCTCAGATGCTTAGCCATTGGCCTCAATCTGTTTCTAAGTTTTAAAAGTAAAAATATTCAAGGAGTCTTATGAAGACTACAAGACCCAATTGTCTAGATTTAATATTACATTTTGAGGATCCCATCGAAACCTTCGGTCTTGTTTTCGCCCGAGGTTCTAGTAATAACAGTCAGAATGTGCGCTGCTTGCTTGACAGCCGAAAATGCATCCAGACACGGAGAATTATAATTTTAACAAAACCTGTCCAGGTTCAGGATAAAAGACGTAGCAGGGAAAGTCAAGACTGAAGAAAGTAGGAACATGAACTTAAGACATGTCTTGCAAAGAATCTGCCATTTATCTTTTATTTGTCTGCCTTACCTTTGTAGTTGGTAATCTTCAAGCATAGAGGGACAGGCGCATGGAAGCACCACAAATCCGAAAGAATAAGTTCATTCGATGAAATCGATTATATGTTGATACCCGAGAAACGAAGTAACGCATTTTTCATTTGTGAAGAATGAACTCTTGTGCCCGTTGTAGCCGGTTTTCGGTTTTAATGGTTTCTTATGGCACTTGCGTCCGTCGGTTGGTCCTGGTTTTGCTAGTTTGAGCACTTCCACATAAGCTAGGATGATGAAACTTGGCAGGGTATCAGGGACCCCAAAATATTAAGTTGTAAATAGTCACTTCCCCGATCCGAGCATCGTGAGGGTAGTGGAGGGAGGGGTAATCCGGAATCTAGAGGTATTTATAACTTTTGAACGGGTGATCGGAGCTTAATGAAACTTGATTTGAATAACCCCGTGGTGGGAAAAACAAGCACAACTCCTAGACATATCGTTGACGTAACCGGACGGGATTCGGGCACTGTGAAGGGGGGAGGGGCTGGAATTTCGGTGTTCCTGCTAGCTAACTTCCGGATGTGCTAGGACTATGAAAACTTGGAAGGCATGTCAGGGACCCGAACAGATTGACTCGGTAATAGTCGTTTCATGGATCCGACCACCGTGGGGGGAGTGACGGGATGGGTAGCCCGGAATCTGTCCTGGTCGAATCAGATACTTGTGGGGGGGGGGGGCGTTTCACTAAGTCGTGAAACGCTTAGAGTTGAGGGATTGGGATGGAACTTGAGTGAAAAGAACAAGCATTAGCCCTAGATACGTAATTGACAGAACCATATCATATCGGGGCTCTGTGTGGGGAGTTGGAGGGTGTTTCCCGAAATTCCGGTGATCTCCAGTTAGGATAGTTCCCGCTATTCTAAGAACGGTTAAACTTCGCAGGCCTATTAAGGATTTAAGGACCCGACATAATGCCCTAGGAAAACTTGTGTTCCTGGATCCGACCATCTTTGGGGAGTTGAGGGAAGAGGAATCCGGAAATCACTGGCTTCGGTAAGTTGCGAACGGGTGGTCCGATTCGAGTGAAACTTTATGGGTGATAAGAACTGATGACCTAGACAAGCAAAACATGCGTCCGAACCACATGCGGATATGTTTATGAGAGTTGGACGAGGAGGGGGGAGGGGGGTACAGAATGGAATACAAGTTGGACAGTTCCGAGTTAATGCGGCCTTGATTTCGTATTCAGCCACAGTGGGGGGAGTTGGAAGGGGATTCCCGGAAATGTTTTGGCTCGCATGGGGGTCAAACAAGTGGAGCAATTTGAATGAAACTTGGAATGTAGAGAGCTCACAAGCCCTAGATGATATATTTTAGGGTCCGAACTGGATCCGAACACGCTGGGGGCCGGGGGAGGGGAGAGAGTTACAGGAAATTCCCAAAAACGCCCAGATTTGAGTGAAAATTGATAGGTGGTAAGAGAAAATGCTTCAGATGATCCAATTAGTAGGCCGAAGTCCGAACCAGATTCGTTGAGTGAAACTAGATATCGTATTTCTAGGTCCGAACCGCATTTTTTTTAATGGCGGCATATTTTGGTTTCTCGTCTCCTTTTTAGGTAACACCAAGTCATTTCAAGTGCCATATGAGCTCGTAGCTCTTGTTTTTTGTGCAGTTTATAGCTAATGAACCATGGAAGGTATCAAGTTGAAACTTCGTATACGTATTGGCATTGGTCTCTATTCGTGCCCTTGGGGGAGGGGGGGGGGAGGTCCCACGCCCACCTGGTTCAGGGGCAATCGGGCCCAGTTTGTCCAGTGAGTAATGTTCATAGCTTGACCAGAGCTGAATATATATAGGACGATGAAATTTCTTATACTTGTGGGTCCTAGGGATGGGAAAATACTCTTAAAGTTCCTCCTCCCACACCACACCCACTCCGTTCATGGGCAACTGGGCCCAGATTGTAAATTTCATGAACCGTGACAGGAATCCACAGGTTTTGAGTTGAAACTTGGTGGGCTTGCGGGTATTGGGGTCTCTTTTTGCTTTTTGGCGTCCCAAACCCCACTCACACTTGGTTCGGGCAATTGGGCCCAGATTTTCCAGTTTTAAATGTTTTTTGGTATCCCAAAACGAAAGTGGAAGCTTACCTACGCTATGACATCGCAAAAGTTGTCCGCCTGTCTGTCTGTCTGTCTGTCTGTGAGCACGATAACTCTCGAAGGGAATGAGATTTGACGAAACTTGGTGTGAGGATCGTTTGGGGCGAGGGAAAGGTCAAGTTCGTAGATGGTCTCTGTAGCTCTAAATTTAGGGGTGGGGGAGGTTCAAATCAAGGGACAAACAAAATATTTTTAAATAGCTAATGAGATGTTCGCTTTAGGTGTACTAAGAGACATTCTGAGCATGCACCATTTTCTCATCGGACAAGTTTGTTAAAAGTAAAAGTTTTATTTGAAGTTGATTAGATGTTCGATTTAGGGGCAAGAAAACATTCTGGACACTTATGTGAAAACTATTTTCTACCAGGACAAGTAGTTCGCCCGTAATCCGGCCAAAACCGGAAAATTGCTAAAAGTTAAAGTTTATTTGTAGTTGATTAGATATCCGGTTTAGGGGTAAGAAGAGATGCTGAGTCCATGTATGACATTCATTTTTTAGCCGGACATACAGTTCTCCCGGAATCCGGCTGGAACCCGAAAATTTGTTATAAGTTAAATTTTTATTTGAAGTTGATTAGATGTTCGATATAGGGGAAAGAAGATACGCCCAGTTCGATTTTTAGCTTTCTTTTTTCGCCGGACAAGTAGTTCCGGAATCCGCCGAAACCCGGAAATTGGCCGAAGTAAGGCAGCTAGTTTTCGTCAAAACAGATAGGGCTTAAAGGGCTAAACACACATGCTGAATCCATATCTGAACTCGGTTTTCTCAGATGATTAGCTATTTGGCCTTGATCTGTTTCTGAATTTTAATAGTAAAAATGTTCAAGGAGTCTGGCGAAGACTGGATATGGCGAAGACAAGACCGCATTGTCTGGATCAAGTATTGAAATAATAGAAAACCGTGATTTCCGGGTTTTTGGGATCCCAAAACGTAAGTGGAGGGATACCTATGACATCGCAAAAGTTGTCCGTCTGTCCGTCCGTCCGTCCGTCCGTCCGTCCGTCTGTCCGTCCGTCTGTAAGCACGATAACTCTCGAAGGGAATGAGATATTTTGATGAAACTTGGTGTGAGGGTTCGTTGGGTCGTCGGACCAGTCAAGTTCGTAGATGGGCTTTGTAGCTCTACATTTAGGGGTGGGGGAGGGGATTCAAATTAAGGGACAAACAAAATATTTTGAAACAGCTAATGTGATAGTCGATTATGGGGTAAGAAGACATGCTGAACATGATGGTGAAAACCATTTTGTCATCGGACAAGTAGTTCGCCCGGAATCCGGCCAAAACCGGAAAGTTTGTTGAAAGTAAAAGTTTTATTTGAAGTTGATTAGATGTTCGATTTAGGGGTAGGAAGACATGCTGAAGACGATGGTGAAAATTATTTTCTCGACGGACAAGTATTTCGCCCGGAATCCGGCCCAAACCGGAAAGTTTGTTGAAAGTAAAAGTTTTATTTGAAATTGATTAGATGTTCGATTTAGGGGTAGGAAGACATGCTGAAGACGATGGTGAAAACTATTTTCTCGACGGACAAGTATTTCGCCCGGAATCCGGCCCAAACCGGAAAGTTTGTTGAAAGTAAAAGTTTTATTTGAAGTTGATTAAATGTTCGATTTAGAGGAAGGAAGACATGCTGAACACGATAATGAAAACTATTTTCTCGACGGACAAGTATTTCGACCGGAATCCGGCCCAAACCGGAAAGTTTGTCAAAATTAAAAGTTTTATTTGGAGTTGATTAGATGTTCGATTTAGGGCAAGAAGACATGCTGAACACTTATGTGAAAACAAGTTTCTACCCGGACATGTAGTTCGTCCGGAATCCGGCCAACACCGGAAAACTGTTGGAAGTCAAAGTTTTATTTCTATTTGATTAGATAAGCGATTTAGGGGTAAGAAGAGATGCTGAGTCCCTGTATGACAATCGTATTTTACCCGGACATATAGTTCGACCGGAATCCGGCTGGAATTGGAAAATTTGTTATAAGCTAAATTTCTATTTGAAGTTGATTAGATGTTCATTACTGGGGAAAGAAGATACCCTGATTTCGTCTTTGAGCTTTCTTTTTTCGCCGGACAAGTAGTTCTGGAGTTCGGCCAGAACCGGGAAATTGGCAGAAGTGGCAGGAAGTTTTCGTCAAAACAGATATGACTTATAGGGGGTAAACACACATGCTGAATCCAAATCTGAACTTGGTTTTCTCAGGTGATTAGCTATTTGGCCTTAATCTGTTTCTGAATTTTAATTGTAAAAATGTTCAAGGAGTCTGGCGAAGACTGGATCTGGCTAAGACAAGACCCAGTTGTCTGGATCAGATATTGAATTTTTGGGATCCCATCGAAACCTTTGGTCTTGTTTTTCTTGGTTAGCTAGTTACCCCTCTAAGATGGTGTGCGAGTGATAAATATATTCGGATATTTCGGCGCACTTCCGGCAAACCGTCCTCGGAGAAAAAAAACAAAACTAAATCATAAGATCCAAAACAATGAATTCTGTGAAAGTACTTTACAGTGATGGGAAATAAGGATTATATAAGTGCTGGGTCAAAGCTTCTGCGCTTTCACAGGGAATGATTTTAAAATTAGTTGGTAAATTGTTAAATTATTAAGGGAAAAGGGACATGCTGCCCAAATATGAAATTTATTTTCTCGCCGGACAAATGGTCCACCCGGAATCCGGCAAAAAACGGAAAATTTGTGAAAAATAAAAGTTTAATATGAAGATGATTGGAGGTTCGATTTAGGGGCAAGGGAACGTGCTGAGTCCGAATATGAGAATTATTTTCTGGCCGGACAATTAGTTCGGGTGGAATCCGGCCAAAACCGGAGAATTTGTTTAAAGTAAAAGTTTTAGTTTAAATTTGATAAGATGTTCGATATGCGGGTACGTAGACATGCTGAAATTGCATATGACAATCATTTTGACAAACAGGAAAATCTGTTAACAGTAAAAGTTTAATCTGAAGTTCATTATAGGTTGGATGTAGGGGTAAGGAGACATGCTGACTCGTTTTTTAGCTTTATTTTTTCGCCGGAGAAAGCAGTTCCAGAATTCCGCCGAAACCGGAAAATTGGCAGAAGTAAGGCAGGAAGTTCCGATCTGCTTCGTCAAAATTGATATGACTTAAAGGGCCTCTCCTAGCTGATCAAGAAAAAACCCCGAAAATCACGGTTTTCTATTTCTTTCGTAATGAATGGTCAGCTTGGCTTCAAACCTTATATTCATCAAATATTGAATTTCTAGATTCCATCGAAAGCTTTGGTCTTGTTTAACTAGACACTAACGACAGGTAGGACGATGAAATTCCTTGGGTTGGGAATGTAATTTGAAGTTGAACACCCTTCCACCCTCAAAGTTGCTGGGCAAGTCGGCCCAGTAGCCCATGAGCTCAATTTTTGACCCGTGACTGGAAGAAAATTCTAAGTTGGTCGAGTTGAGATTTATAGGTCTTAGATAATATGCATTTTAATACCCACTCCACCTTCCACTTCGTGGTCAACTGGCCCAGATTTCCCGTAAGTTAAGTTCGCGCATGACACGTCTCAAATTAAACTCTTGTAGACTTGTGGATACATCTGTGTAAATGTGGGTTTTGGTGTAAGAGCAAGAAGTAAGACCACACGACGTACTTTACTCCTTAATGAAGAATGGAAACTTGTCCTATGGTCGATGATATGCCGTTCTTAATGAATTTGTGACGAAGGGGGTATTAGGCTGCTATGATTTGGTTTATTTGGATCCCAGAACGTAAGTGACGGGATGCCTATAACTTCATCAAGTTGTCCGTAAGTCAGTCTGTCTGTTAGTACGATAACTCTCGAAGGGATTGGGATATTTTGTTCAAACTTGGTTTGAGGATCCTTTGTGTCAAAGTACAGGTCAGGTTCGTAGATGGGCCCCGTAGCTGTATATTTAGGGGTGGGGAAGGTGTTCGTACGAAGTTTGAAATCCTTCGACCCCCCGACAATCCAAAACCCAAAGAATACGGTACGCTTTACACGCGACCGAAGTCACTGTCCCTCCTACTTCCATGGATTACAAAAAGTGACGTCACCCACGCGCTGAACTTTCACCTGTGTGAAGAAAGGGTTAGGGTAGGGACTGGTATAGCCACTTAGTTTCTTTTCAAAATTTGGTCATCAGATTTATTAAATTTTTCACTAGACAGTTGTCGGGTGCATTCTGACTTTTCGACCCAGTAAATGGCGTTTGGGACTTTGTAGACAACTAAGCTGATCGCATATACTTTTTGTTTTACCATTAGTATGTTCGAAAGTTGCAACAGCATGTCTCCTCACTCTATATATAATGCACGTATATATATATATATATATATATATCAACTATGTCATTGGATTTTAAAACTTCATGCTAAATTCCGGATCCAGGGCGAACAACTTGTCCGGCGAGATTATAATTTTCTTATCCGGGTTCAACATGTCTCCTTACCCGAAGAAAGCTTTTAAAAATAAATTAGTTTCGTCCCTTAATTTGAAACCCCTCCCCCACCCATGAATATACAGCTTTGGGGCCCGTCGACGAACTTGACCTCTCCCTTGGCCCAAGGAGCCTCACATCAAGTCTCATCAATATATCTCGTTCCCTTCTAGAGTTATCGTGCTCACAGATGGACAGACGGACAACTTTTACGGAGTTGTAGGTATCCCTCCACTTACGTCTTGGGATTCCAAAAACGGTTTCCGGATACCGTTTCTGATACCGACAGAAGCTCAGTCGGTAATCGGGAAACTTGTTAGCTGGAAATCAGATGTTTTTGGGATCCCAAAACGTAAGTGGAGGGATACCTATGACATCGCAAAAGTTGTCCGTCTGTCCGTCCGTCCGTCCGTCCGTCCGTCCGTCCGTCCGTCTGTCCGTCCGTCTGTAAGCACGATAACTCTCGAAGGGAATGAGATATTTTGATGAAACTTGGTGAGAAGGTTCGTTGGGTCGTCGGACCAGTCAAGTTCGTAGATGCGCTTTGTAGCTCTACATTTAGGGGTGGGGGAGGGGATTGAAATTAAGGGACAGACAAAATATTTTGAAACAGCTAATGTGATAGTCGATTATGAGGTAAGAAGACATGCTGAACACGATGGTGAAAACCATTTTGTCTTCGGACAAGTAGTTCGCCCGGAATCCGGTCAAAACCGGAAAGTTTGTTGAAAGTAAAAGTTTTATTTGAAGTTGATTAGATGTTCGATTTAGGGGTAGGAAGACATGCTGAAGACGATGGTGAAAATTATTTTCTCGACGGACAAGTATTTCGCCCGGAATCCGGCCCAAACCGGAAAGTTTGTTGAAACTAAAAGTTTTATTTGAAATTGATTAGATGTTCGATTTTGGGGTAGGAAGACATGCTGAAGACGATGGTGAAAACTATTTTCTCGACGGACAAGTATTTCGCCCGGAATCCGGCCCAAACCGGAAAGTTTGTTGAAAGTAAAAGTTTTATTTGAAGTTGATTAAATGTTCGATTTAGAGGTAGGGAGACATGCTGAAGACGATGGTGAAAACTATTTTCTCGACGGACAAGTATTTCGACCGGAATCCGGCCCAAACCGGAAAGTTTGTCAAAATTAAAAGTTTAATTTGGAGTTGATTGGATGTTCGATTTAGGGCAAGAAGACATGCTGAACACTTATGTGAAAACAAGTTTCTACCCGGACATGTAGTTCGTCCGGAATCCGGCCAAAACCGGAAACCTGTTGGAAGTCAAAGTTTTATTTCTAGTTGATTAGATAAGCGATTTAGGGGTAAGAAGAGATGCTGAGTCCCTGTGTGACAATCGTATTTTACCCGGACATATAGTTCGACCGGAATCCGGCTGGAATCGGAAAATTTGTTAAAAGCTAAATTTCTATTTGAAGTTGATTAGATGTTCATTACTGGGGAAAGAAGATACCCTGATTTCGTCTTTGAGCTTTCTTTTTTCGCCGGACAAGTAGTTCTGGAGTTCGGCCGGAACCGGGAAATTGGCAGAAGTGGCAGGAAGTTTTCGTCAAAACAGATATGACTTATAGGGGTAAACACACATGCTGAATCCAAATCTGAACTTGGTTTTCTCAGGTGATTAGCTATTTGGCCTTAATCTGTTTCTGAATTTTAATTGTAAAAATGTTCAAGGAGTCTGGCGAAGACTGGATCTGGCTAAGACAAGACCCAGTTGTCTGGATCAGATATTGAATTTTTGGGATCCCATCGAAACCTTTGGTCTTGTTCTCATTGCGGAGGTGATACCCACAAAAGCCATGTCGGGAAAACAAGCCGACGATCGGCTGGAGATCCTAATATGATTGTTTTTCATTTTTCGATACGATGACTGGGAAAAGTCTTGTCGGTGAAACATCTGGAATGGATTAAATTCAGTATTTGTGAATTGTTCGTCAGTGGCTCAGTGCGAATACTTTTTGGGATCCCAAAACGTCCGGGATCCAGGCGGAGAACGACAATCATACCGCACCATCCGCACCAGTGTACATCACCGACTTTTTATACTATAAAGGCAGATTAGGCCTATAAAGACCAACTGTAGAAAAATAATTTTCCTAGCGGGACAGCGTAAACTAAATCAAACAAACTTTACATATTCTGAATCCTCTTTTTGTGAGCTATCGAATGGTGTATGTTTTATTTTTTTAAACTTACCTGTTTTTCTTAGAAATGCCTTAGAAACCAAGAAAAAGCGAAAATTCTTTAACTTTTTAAAATAAATTGTCATTTTTCTCGGAAAAACCATAAGCAAAATACATATTTGTATTATGTCATTAGAAAGATAAGCTCCTTACCAATCGTTTGAGCTATTGAAACTTCAAAAATATTTAGTTTTAAAGTTTAACTGAACAGGCAACTTATTTTTACATCTTAGATTCAAGTACATTGAATTATTACAACACCTATTGGGGATTTTCATTCTGTCCACAGTAGTCTTCAGTAGGGACGTTGGGAATGTGGACGTTTTCCCGCGGTGAATCCGTCCACAATTCGCCCGCTATCACTATCTAGCACTAGTTTTTGGCACTGCAGACTGCAGACACTTCTTTGTTTATTTATACACAATTTATTTACTCGTTTGCTGCTGGTATTGTTGCCAAACGTTCCAGGCACCATAGAGATATCACAAAAACGGGAAGAGCGGCAAGCACAATGGGATAATCGATTATTTGGAAATATCAGAAAAACAAACTAACGCTTTTTCATCGGGTTTTCAAGATTATATAAGCGAACAAGTGATCGGTAACTAGACTGTCGTATCCTAGCCCTTTTCGGTTAAACTTTAAGAATTTCTGGATTTTCTTAAAGCATAGCATCCACGTTTCATAAATGAGTGACAGGTGAAATTTAGAGCGAAATATATTAGTTTGAATGTGAGTTGATGGTTAGTTCTTGACGTGGAATCCAGTTATGACATTAGTTTCTCTCTTGGGATGCATATGGATCATATAGACTATATAACATAAAGTCTGGATAGGGATCGACTAAAAACAGGAAGAGAAGGGAACGCGCGAAAAGCAGGAAGGCATACTAAAACCAGGAAGGGCATACTAATACGAGGAAGACTGTCGCCAGAATTCAATGCTGCGAAAAACTGGAAAGCTGCACCGTTCCCTCCTCTATTTAGTATTCTTTGAGGGGTCGGCAAGTTTTCAAATTCAAAGTTCACCATCCCTTCCTCGTTTTAGTATCCGGACATGGGTGGGCATTAAGTTTAGTGAGGGATCGGCAACTATACAAATTGTAATTCATCTTTTCATTTCTCTTTCCGACGGTAGGCGACTAAAATCTTCCAAGTCCAGCAAGGGGTTGGCAACTAAGATATTTCGAGTCCACCACTTCGTTCCTCGTTTAGTACCTTGAAAGTACAAAACGAGGAAGGAAATTGGAAATTATTCTTCTTTGAGCGGTCGGTATCAGAGGCAACTAAAATCCTCAAGAGTCCAGCGAGGGTTCGGCAACTAAAATATTTCAAGTCCACCATTTTTAAGGTGCTAAAACGAGGAAGGAAATATGAAATTTTGAAATTATTCTTCTTTGAGGGGTCGGGAACTATCAAAATTCTTAGTTCACAGTTCCCTTCCTCGTTTTAGTGGTTTGTGGTGTCGTCACTAGAATTCTCAGTCCAGCGAGGGACCGGCAACTAAGATATTTCAAGTCCACCATTTCCTTCCTTGTGTTAGTACCTTGAGAGTACTAAAACGAGGAAGGAAGTTGACATTTTTTAATTATTCTTAAATACAATTGTTCGTAATTAATTCCTCGTTTTAGTTGCGAGACACGGGTAGAAAGTACTAAAACGAGGAAGGAAATAGTGGATTCTAAATTATTAGTCTTTGAGGATTCGGCAGTTATCAAAAATGTAAGTTCCACCATTTCTTTCATCGTTGTAGTACCTTGTCACGGGTAAAAATAAAACGAGAAATGAAAAGGTGTAGTTGCCAACCCCGCGCTGGTTGTTGTTGAAGTTTCCTTCAGTACTTTCAAGGCCTCGTTTTCCTTCCTCGTTTCAGCACTTTCAAGGCAATAAAACGAGAAAGGAAATGGTGGACTTGAAATATCTTAGTTGCCGACCCCTCGCTGGACTGAGAATCCTAGTTGCCGATCCCTGAAAGCACTAAAACGAAGAAGGGAACGGTGAACCAAGAACTTTGGTGGACTTTAAACTTGTTCAGTTGCCGACCCCTCAAAGACTACAAGAATTGAGAATCCACCATTTCCTTCCTCGTTTTAGTACTTTGGGTACTACCCGTGAAAAGCAACAAAGACTATTAAAGAAATGGTGGACTGTAAAACTTGATAGTTGCCGACCCCTTAAAGAACAAGAATTTCCTTCCTCGTTATAGTACTTTGAAGGTACTGAAAGGAGGAAGGAAATGGTGGACTTGAAATATCTTAGTTGCCGACCCCTCACTGAACATAATGCCTACCCATGTCAGGATACTAATACAAGGAAGGGATGATGAACTTGGAATTTGAATAGTTGCCGACTCCTCAAAGAATACTAAATAGAGGAAGGGAACGGTGCGGCTTTCCGGTTTTTCGCGGCATTGAATAAGCTTGATGACAATCCCTCCCTTCCGATGCAGAATCTCCGGGTACCTGCGGAAGAACGGAAGAAACGGTGTCACAGCTGCGCTGGCTCAGGATTTGAGTCATCGAGTTTGAGTAGTTACGGACACGTTTACTCCTTCTTCCTGAGAATCACTGGCGTGTTTGGGACTTACTCATATAGAGTATTCTGGCGAGTGTGGCGACAGCCTTCCTCGTTTTAGTATGCCCTTCCTGGTTTTAGTATGCCTTCCTGCTTTTCTCGCGTTCCCTTCCCTTCCTGCTTTTAGTCGATCCCGTCTGGATCCCCTATAATGACCAAATCCGTCAAATGTGTCAAATAAATTTCGGAAAAAAATTCCGAAAACTGTTTTTTTCTTTTCTTAATTATTTTAATAGAAGGAATCTCCTTGCCAACCGTTATTCGACGCGTTAATAAACTTAACACAACAAATCTAAGGATTTCTGGAATTTACGTAAGCAGGAAATCCAAGTTTAGTCTATGAGCTACAGTGGAAATTTTATAGTAAACATATCGGTTTGACGATAAGTTTAGGGTCAGTTTTTGACGGAGAATCTGGTTATGCATTAGTTTCTCTCGTAAGATAGTATAGCTCATATAGGCTATATAGCGTACAGGCTCAATAGCCTATAATGAACAAGTCTCCGCAAAACTAAGTTTTTCCCACTCCCGTATGTCAGCTTTTTGTGCTGAATTCAGAGTTAGTTTCCAGCATCTCATAGGCTATTCGCATATAAACCTGCTTGCTCTAACTCTAGGGCGTGACAACTGTGCCGTGTGCGTTACAGTGGGGGTTCGCGGAAACAAGAACGGGAGGGTTGCAATATATAACGATAACGTGGGGTACGTTCCTTAACATTCAAGATGTATGCTGCATACATGTAGTGGTGCTCAGAAGAGAATAAAATTGTAAAGAAAACCTATGACTGTCCCTGTCAGACAATAATGATGCAACCGCAGACGATCTGTTATAATGCATAATGTGGTGGTGCTCAGAAGAGAACGAAATTGTAAAGAAAATCTATGACTATCCCTATCAGACAATAATTTTGCAACCGCAGACGATTTGTTAGAATAACCCACCTACCATACCTCTACAACATCATCGTTGACATCTGGAATACGTGCCAGAAGACTAGCGCAACGCCATCATGGCCCACCCCCTCCTCTTTTAAAAGAAATGGTGACAAGGTTGATTGTAAAAAACTACAGTGGTATCTTTCTGATAGTAAGTGCAGCAGAAGTCTTTGCAGCTATCCTACTGCAAAGCTTCAGACACTTCAGACAGACGCACAAGACCAAAGCGATGCAGGTTTCAGAAAGGGCATGGGCTGCACGAACCAGCTATTCTCACTTTGCCAAATTTTTTAACACAGCTTCAAGCATAAACAGGAACCCTCGAAATTCTTCATTGACTTTGTCCCTGCATTCGACTCAGCAAAGAAAGGCATAATTAAGCGGGGATTCGATCGATTCGATAGTAAAGAACCATCGATAAGCACAAGGGGGTAGAAGTCACCAAACCTTTCCATACCGAGGATTCAAACCTCCTCGCTGATTAAGTCGAAAGCGCACGGAACATACTAAATATTGCCCTAGACTACGAAGGCCTTGTCCTGTCGATACTTCTATATGTCCCCCAAGCTTCGCCACTGAACCCGCAGAAGCACGTGAACTCAATGCATTCTGCTATAGATGCCTGCGATCGATACTGAAATGAAACCTGAAGATCACAGGTAATGAGGAAGTTCGAACACTGGCAGATCACGCCGACCGCTTCTGCCGACCCCAATCAGAGCCTAAGACGGACTAAGACAGTTCGTGCACGTACTCCGACGACCTGATGTTGCATTGTCCGAACTATTGGCGGGAGTGAACCTCCCCCCCCCCCACCCGCCCCAAGGGTGGAAGAAGTGAACGGGGGGGGACAACAAAAGACATTGCTTCTGACAGTCAATGCCTACCTCCAATTGACTAGTCTATAGGAAGGGTCCGAGACTATGGGAGACCCAATGGCTCGCCCTGATGACTAAGCCAGTCGTGCATGAATGCGATGGGTGGAAGGAGACATGTATTCGCTTGGTGGCTGCCACGCAGAACAATCTAGTTTGATCGTGAAAGAAAACTCAGTTGCAAGCGAGGTCAATAGTTGAAAACAACGTCCGGCCAAGATTTGCGAGCCTTATCTTCTTGTCTTCTAAGGCTGATGTTGTTTAGCGAGTCACCGGCTACAGTGTTCTAAAGCTTCCCAAAAAAGGGCAAGCATGGCATTACGCTGGCGACAAGAACCTAACAGATTTTTAATAAGAAAATCCATGACTTTGGCCTACAGGTAAGATAGGCTATACATTTCGTTTTAGATGAAGTAATCGTCAGTATTAAATTATATTCTAACTATCAATGTAAGCTATATTTTTAAATCGATATACAACCCCCCCCCCCCCCCTCCCCAATGAAGGGGTTCGTTGATGACGTATGCTGACGACCTGCTTAATTTGAAAAGGTCTGCCGATCGACTATCGAAGAATTTGACGTGTTGAATAGGGAATACAATAACGTAGGTTTATCGTTTAATGTTTTGAAATCGGCTGTATTGTTTTTCAACGCGGAGTATTGCGAAGAAGAAATTCCTTTAGGCGATTCAGTTATGAAACCATCTGAGAGTATTACCTACCTTGGTTTACCAAACGGTCGAAGCCTCCACTCCACCGCAACGCTGCTTGTACGACACGTAGAGGCGAAAATCCGGATTGCGTACGGGTCAATTATTGGTTACAGACATCGGTTCTGCCGTAGATACCTCGTGTCGCTGTATAATGCCATTGCTCTTCCACATGTACTGTATATAGCACGTTTTTGGAAATACTTGTCGTCCGCCCAGTGTGCAAAAGTAAGAGTTCTGTTTTTTCGATTCGCGAAGTTCCTTCTGATACTTCCCCCGTGGACGAGTAACTCCTATATCATGCGTACGTACGGTGTATCCGATCCAACAGTTTGTGTTAACCGTGTCGTTGAGAATTTTCTGGAAAAGGCTAAGGGAGGAGCGAACCCGTGGCTAGCCATCCTCTGCCAGTAGTTTTGTTTATGTACATAGTGTATAAATACTGTTGATGATGTTCCATAGTGTGATTTTTCTTTTCTTTTTCATTTTCATACTCCGTTCCTAATTCCGTGTGAATGTTCGGGTAATAAAATTACTTACTTACTTACTTACTTATATAGAATGTTCAACGAGGAAATATATTGTTCAAGCGAGGATGTTGTTCAATGAGAATTCACTGGTAAAGTACAGGTCAAATTCGTAGATGGGTTCTTTAGTCCTATTTTTAGAGGCAGAGTAGGGTTTCGAATTTACGGTAAAAACATGGATGTTTTATAAACTATTAAGATACTCATTGAGGGGCTAAGGAGGTCCTCTGAATCCACATCTGAACGTTAGGGAGTATCAATCACCGAATTTCTAACGCCCTCATTTACCTGTTGGGTACAGTCTTCGAAGTAACAGTACCATATGAGCTCTTGGCTCTTGGTTTTCTTGCAATGGAGCCTCTGCACGAACCTTGGGAAATTCCAGTTTGATTGCTAGGCTGACTATACCAGTACTATTCCTTTGTCTGAAAGGTGGGACTGAATGAAATCGGATTCAAAGCTAGGCCTAAGGTCGGATCGCATACGCATATTTGCTTTGGGACTCGGATTCGTCCATCTCTGCTAGATAGTAATCTGAAAATTATCTGTTGTAGGGTGAGAGGTCAGATCTGGCTTTTGGTTCGACCATTGAGTGTAGACGGAATAGTTTCACCAAGAAAGGGATTAATCCATTTATGAAACTGGACAGGAGAATAGACTACATAATGTTCTCGGGCAGCGATTTCTATGAGGTAAGTTGGATGTTCTTGCAGTAAGTTGGATGTTCTCGCAAAGTATCTTTGTCTTAGTCTCTGCCGAGTCAACATTTGTGTACGGTGAGACGGCGCATCTGAGATACCTGCCTATGTTTTAAAGGGAAGCGCAATCTATAAGACACTGTCGCAGTCGGTGGCTCACTGTTAGTGAAAATCAAGTTCTAGGGTGCATCGAGCATCACTTTGCAAACACAGATATGTTTATTTAGTGGTCAACTTGTGCGAATAAGCCGTTTTGAAGCTCTTGATGGTTCAACTTTAAAACTGGAGGTCGGTGCTATACGAAAATTGCAACATCAATGTTGATGAGTTGTTTGTGTTGATCATCAGTTATTCAATTTACTATGCATGGTTTCTAGGCACTTCCTGCTTAAAATACAATTGTGCAAATGTGCGATGCGGCCGTTATAAGGCATCGCTCTTACCTCCTCCTTTCTAATGAGGTGATACAAGTTGTATATCAGAGCAAGAATACAGACTGAACGAAAAGACGGAGGACGGATCGTTTCTTTCTTTTCACTATAATGGGTCCTCGACTGTCAATCTTAGGCCTCCATTTTGGCGATTTTCTATTTTCAGCCAATGAGAGCGCGCAGGATCTATACTAGCATGGTTACTACGGTGGAGGACCCCCTTGTGTGGTTGATCGTTTAATGCTTCCTTTCTTTTTAGGTAACTGCCGAATCCTGTGATACACCATTGCGACCTCTTGTACCGGGAAAGGAGTTCAGCTACTCAAACCACGAAGCTGTTGTCGCAAAGCTGCTTATTGGACGTCGGTCAGGAGCCAAAGGTTTTGCCATTTTTTTCTTCGGTTAATTGTTAAAATGAAAGTATCTATCATTTGCTATGTCTAGATCATCCACATTCAGTGAAACCGCGACGTGTAACAAGAAAATTAGATAATAAAAAAAATGTTTACTGAAGATCAGTAAAAGTAAAAAATTACACCTAAAAAGTTGGCAGTATCTATTTCTTTCAATTATTTCTTTTAAGGATTTTATGTCTTCATCAACAATCAGTCATATTTTCAAGAAGCGAGTCCTGAGAGCTACCAAATACAGTATGACCTACTGAATAGTTTATTAGTGGGTGCGTTCGACCGACTCGTTTTCATAAAGGGTCGATCAAGTTTCTGTTAGATGTTAATAATATTGGCTGGTTTTAGGATTTTTGCAGAAAAAAGGTACGGTTAGTGTTCGAACTAGTCTTTCCTATCGATTGTAACGTTTTTTCACCTGTTTGCTGCCAGATGACTTAACTTCTTTAAAGTTTAACTGAAAGGCAGCTTATTTGTACATCTTATATCTGAATATTTTGACACATATTGACCTATCTAAATGATTTTGCATTTTTTCACCCAAGGCTTAATGGCGTTCAGAACTCTGCAGCTTGCACAAACAGCTCAAAATTGATCGAGACGCGGAGATTTTGAATTTGAGCCTGCATTTGCAGGATTAAAGATAATAAGCGCGCGCTTATTTTTCGGCAATTATTTACCTTTGTAGTTGGTAAACATCTCAAACGTAGAGGGACTGGCACATAGTGGTACCACAGATCCTAAAGATTAAGTTCATTCGATAAAACCCATGATCTGTGGACAGCGGACAAACGGAGTAACGCATATATAGCGTGTTTTGAGGCCTGTTTAAGTGAATACGTGATCGTGTAACAAGACTGGCGGGTCTTAGCCCTTTTCGGTTAAACTTTAGCGTTAATTCCGAAATCTCGAGGAGAGAGCTCTTAGGACAAGAGGCATCAAGCTTCAGCACGATTGTTTCATTTTCTCGATGAGTTTTGAACTCGGCTCTTAGATTCAGATCGATTGAACGAAATGTTCAGTTCGTAAAGGAGATCAAGACTACTGTGCAGTGTTGCCACCGGCAGTAACATTCTGCTAGATCTAGTAAAAAAAAAATCTAGCAAAAATAGAGGATTTAGTAAAATTCCTTTTAACCTAGTAAAAGATCACAATAATTTCTGAGGAAAAGTACAGAGATATTAGGATCCATTCTTGCCTCTCAATCTCTGCAGCTGACCCCATTCACGTGCAGAGGCCAGAGCGACAGTTCTCAATTTCTTTTGTTAACCAAACAAAGGATCGGAGCTCTTTGACAATTATTGTTCTAGGTCTTTAGTCCCTGACGAAAACGAACGAACAAACCGACAGTTGTAAGAGAATTTGATCTGTTTAAAGAAAAAGTCGCCTGTTTATTAGAAAAATCGCCGGTTCGCATTTTCTTTACCGATTGGTCGACAACATTAGGAGGGAGTGTGCCCCACATTTGTGACGTCTCTGATGTTTATGACCAAATCCGCGGTCCGATAGCCTATGTTTTCGCTGCTTACTTTATAGATCAAAAGTGGACTAAAAATCACAGCCTCAAAGTTTAACAGTGTTTCGATGTATTTCTCTATTGTCGAAATGCAGTAAATGTTCCCTAAGTAAATGCACTTGCCGCCGCGAAAAAAATGTGTGAGTTAGTAAATTTTATCAGAATCTAGTAAAAAAAAAACTTCGGAGTTTAGTAAACTTAATTTTGGTCGGGTGGCAACACTGACCAAGACATCATATTTCAATGGGAACTAGTTCAGTTGTTAATTATCATCATTGCTTTCTGCACTCTTGATCGACGTCATCCAGAGTGCCGGCATAGTTTGGTTATTAGTTCTTCCGTATAATCTGTATGCAAGTTTAGCAAAGTTCCATTTGTAGGTCTAGGTGAAAAAAAAGGTTGGTCTTGGTGAGAGCGACAACGATTCTCTTTTCTAGCCGTATCTCTGATCTCGAACTCCAGTGCCCGAACCGATATTCTCGAGGAAGGAATCGAAATTTGTGTTCAAGCCCTCCGCGAGCTCCGCGCGGACCATAAGTCTTATATAAATACGTCGATCATTGTGTTTTTCGTCTGGCTGTTTCTGATAGTTTACGTAACTCTGCCTCGTGTGAAGAACACATTGCAGTTGCAGGGTTTTCTGACTGTTACTGGACTTGTTGCCTTATTTTTGCTGTACCAGGGAACAGTTTGGAACGAGATGCAACAGAATGCCATTTTAGCTGGTGCGAAAAGCATGGAAGTGTTAGTGAATGCTGTTCGTGGCACAAACAAAGGGTATCTCCCTTATTTCTTGAGGTGATCACAAAAACACAGTCAGTTTGAAAATAGCTTTGGACTATATGCTGAATCTGGATATGGTCTGGTGGCAAAGTTGGAGATGACGGTTTGATTTGTAAAAGCGAAAAAACATCCCTTTCAGGCCTATAAAATGTGTCCAAACTGGGTTTTTTTCTTCTAAAGTTGAACTAGCCCAATTTAGTTGCAGGGCATGTCGTTTTATTTCTAATAGGGCCGTCTCTTAGAATAAGTTTTTTTTTTATATGCTAGTATTTATCAATTTTCTCGGAAAATCTCGAAATTCAAAACTTTTGTTTCCATGTTTGCCAAGTATCCCACAACTTAATATATTTTTAGGATTTTGTATACTTAACCAGAGTTTGCCGTAGGTACGCAGCTCCGTAAACCGACCAAGAAGCACAAGGCTGTGCATAAAGCTGTAGCTGAAAATGCTGTCCATGCTCCGCCGGGGGCGTTGTGCGTCGTGCTTTGGCTTCCTAAAACCATACACAACTCCGTGGGTTCATTATAATCTGGATTTAACAATGATATTTGCAAGAAAATTCAGAGCAAATTGAATAGCCTATAATAACTAATTTTGACACGCAATGGCCAAACCAACACTACCGCTGGACCCCTGGTCTAAATTTGGCATAGAAACATGACGTCTGTCATTACAATATTTCAGAAGAAAAAAATTAGGCCTATAAATAATTAATTAGCCTATAACAACAGCAGTTAATATTTGGTTGAAAAACAAAGTTGACATTTGAAGTCTACGCTGAATTCTAGCATAGAATGTTGTGTAACATATTTTGCAAAGATGTATTTTCTCATAAATTTTTGGTCTATTCTTTTTCAAGAAATTTTGTGCAGCGTCGCCGAACAGTTCAGCTTGGAAGTTGGAACTTTACGGCAATGTGAAGCATAGTACCCAAGCTAATCTCCGGTGTAGTATGAAAAAGGCTAAAATGAGTAAAGTTACGAGATGCGTGCCTAACCTGGAAATAAACTTTTGAATTTTCAGACTTTCAGAGAAATTAATAAATAGTAAAATATAGCTCCGGAGCTATATGAGATACCGGAAAAACTAATACTTATTGTAAGAGACGGCATTGTTAGAAATAAAACAAGATACCCTGCAACTAAACTGGACTAGTACAACCTTAGAAAAAAATTAAACAGCGAGGTTCAATCCGTCATCTCCAGCTTTGCCACCACCCATATCCAGATTCTGGTCGAGATAGTCGGAAACTATCGTCAAACAGAGTGTGTCCTTATGATCGTCTGGTTGTCACATTAGCCTGTAGGGGCCTGGCGCCCAAGCTAAGTATGGAATGATTTAATTTGACTGTCGGTGGTCGAATGGTTCACAGGGTTGCCACATGTCGCACGATAGTGTGTATTGTCACTCTATTTTGTTTGTGTCACACATGTCGTACGTAGGACATAAGAATCCCTCTATTTCAGATTACGTCTAAATGTGTAGTTTTTGCAGCAGGGATTCCGACAAGAAGCAACCACTTCCCTTTTTTTGTAGAATTAAATTGCGTCATTTCTGCAGAAGCGATTTCGATGAAAAACGACCATTTCACGTTTTTTCGTGAAAAATAAGTTTTCCCTCCCAATTCAGTCTGTTTTGAGCCAAAACTCCCTCTCTAAATGTTTTTCATGTGGCAACCCTTCGAATGAAGTTCGTTCATAAAGCTCTTTGCTTTCCACCAGACTGCTGATTCGTTTTATTTTTTAAAGGCGCACTCGACCCTGTATAAAACGTTTAAAAGCATACTCTGTTCTCGTCGACGTGCTAAGCATAAAAGATGCATAGGCTTCCTCATCCACACGAACATAATGTGAAACCTTTCTATTAGCCTGTTTATGCTCAAGGAGGCCGTTCGCAAGGCTCGTAAAGTTTTTCGGAAATAATTTACCGTAGAAGTTCTTCCTCGCTCAGACGATAGTCTGACCTTTTTTTCCTTTTTCCACACACAATATTTTGTGTGACAAAGTTTTCTTATAAAAACTCCTCAAAGTATTCGGCCTTATCGTCATATCTGTACCGATATCATGCTGATATCATACCAGTTTATCATATTTTCGTGTTTTTTTTTTTACAACTTCCTGGTTTGCTAATTCCACATTTTCAGATTCATTTCAGAATTTTGCTTTGAGTATCTCCTCCTGTTGGTCAACCTTACGAACGTGCACAAACGTTAACTGAAATTTAAGTTTACGGAACAACTGTACGAACAACGTTACGCACTTTACGGACGCCTCTGAGCCGTACTGTATGGGTAGAAGATTTGTTAGTTTTCGTTTGTTTAAGGGTACAACACGAGTTGCAGTTCCCCAAGGCTTTAAGGGGAATACTTGCTTATTTACTGTATTGCTGTTTTAAAATAAAGTATATTAGCGAACTGATGAATTTGATTCACTGATTAAAAGGGTCGAAGAAAAGATTGGCGTAAATTGGTTTCTTTAGAATGCTGCCGACCGACCTTCAGGTAAATAGGACCAGCGGTACTACCCCATGGCACGTATTTGTATGAATGGCAACCGCAAGTGCTTATTTACTAAAAGTTTTCGCGTCGGTTTATCTTCGGGCTCGTTCCAGCTTCATTTCGTAGACTTTGAAGTAACATGGCTGAAACCACTTCTGGAACTTTCAAAGCTGGAGAAAACTAGTGATAGGCTACTTGAATGCAAGGAAGGATCAGAACAAAATAATACTAAGGAGTAGCGCCAAGACCTATGGGTTCCGCGATGTGCAAACGGGCAATATTCGTAGCGCCGCTCACTACGCTTGCAGCATTTAAAGCGAGACAAACTTGCGGGCATAGAAATTTCTAGTAAAGCAAAGATTCGGTCTGCAGACCAAGGCAACAATGGAGGCTGCATTATTGTGTTGCGAGAGCAACACTTTCGTTTTGTCCTAGTTTTTTTTTTTTTTTTTTTTTTTTTCCTATGCCGCCGATTTCATTTTATTCCTGGTAACTGGGAAGGGTCTAACCTGTGCGGTTTTTACGGAAAGTGTGGACCTTAGGCCGGATTGATGAATATGACATTACATTTTGGAAAGCTCCGTAGAACTCTTGCCTGGGGCCAATAAGGATGGTTTTTGCTTGTCCTCGAGCCAGAGCCTACGGTCTGCGAAGTGAAGTGGAGTTGTATAGCCTGTGACAGAGAGGACCATCTGAAGTTGTGTAGCGAACCTTTGGTTTCATCAAACCATGTTTCTGCTTTCGAGTGGAAAGCTCCGTTCTAGCACGCAAGCAGGCAGGCACCAGTTTCAAATTGAAGATGGACTGAAATCCATAAGTGTTAAATATATGCGGCAGTTACCCGGCCCTACAGCCAACATATCTTCTTTGAGTGATAAATAGAAAAATCTAAAGAGACAAAAAAGTGGTTTTTCCCACGGGTCCGAAAGTGCTGCCATCCATTGTTTCTGTCCATGTCTGCGACGATTTCAGCTGAGTTTATCATATTTTTTTTTTTGCACTTGGGTTTGCGGTAGAGTAACGGTATCAGATGTGCCTCTTAATCTTTAAAAGTTCTCTCATTGCTAAAGAAGCTAGAGCTTATCCTTTGCTCCTTTCTAAGTCGTGACGTTAGAAAGTTGGCCTACGTCAAAAAAGTCAACTTTTGAACTAAGACAGGTAGATTTTTTTTTTCGACGGCAATCGATAGCCATTGATGAGCTGATCAAAGAATATGTCATCCATTTTTTGGTACAAAAATTCCTTCATGAGATACACCAGTTTGAAAATTTCAAAGGGGTTGACAATTTCAATAGTAAGGTACACTGAAACCAAAAATAGGAGTTATGAGGCATGTAGGGGACTTTTAAGCAACAGTCGACTGTTAGCTCATAATCATCTTCGGCAATGAGGGGTTTGCAGCTTTTGCTAGTTGGTGTACCTGTTATTTGTTTCCGGTGTCTTCGATGGTAAGAACAATTTGGTTCCCAATGGTAAGATATGCAAGGGACTTGTAAGTAATAATCGGCTGTTATGCTACAATCATGTTCTGCGATGATGGGTTTGCAACTTTTGCTAGCTGGTGTACCCATTATTTGTTTTCGGTTAACTTACCGTTTTCAGTTAACTTGTCTTAATGTATATCACGGGAGAGGGACTTGTAAGTAGGAATCGGTTCACGAGGGGCTAGGAATTTTTGAAAATGGGTGCACATTGTATTCGATTTCTGTAAATCTGACGGTAAGAAAGTTTGTGTCGATGGTCTATCAATGTAACCTAGGATAACTGTTTACACAACGGATACAATCGAAAATGTAAAGCAATGAAGTAGTTTCATAACAATTAATAGTGTCATCTATGGTATTTTAATCCTGAAAAGTTACGGATAGTTTTATAATACCAACTAGATTGTATAAGATATTGTCGCAAATTTTCAGTATGTCCATTAATTCTCTGTCTCTGCTCCGCTTGTGTATTTTCGGTCGCAGGATCCTCATTTTCACAGAATTTGTTTCCTACCTGGAATCGCATCAGTCAGTGCACACTTTTAAGCATGATGTTTTGTCCTGTTCAGGAACTGAACGCTGGAAATCCGAGAATCCGGAAGTTAAATGACGTCAAAGTTGGTGTTAAAAGTCGGAAATTCATTAAAAACGAACAGAAAAGAAATGCACAACAATTCAGACGGTTACTATCACCAGCTTTAGAACACGTGCCACCTTCCCCCAAACTTGTATAACAAGGAAAGCTAGTAAGTAAGTAAGTAATTTATTTCTAATCCGCCATTTGAAAAAACGTATGTAAAGTAAAATACAAGAATCAAATAAAACACAACAAATACAATGTACAGTTATTTCACTCATCGGCCAGGAAAGAATGTAGAGCGTTAGAGCGTCATGTGCTGGCTGGGACATGTTGTCCCTGATTGTTTTTGGCAGAGCCGACGAAATTTCGAAAAGTATGACGCTTGCATCTTTAAATTGAAAACGCTCCGTTAGCAAGTGGCTGTGGTCTAACTTTGGCAAAGAAGGTGCTTCGCATACTTAAAATAGCATCTTTTGCAACTCCTTGTTCCGTAGAACATGTGCGACACCAGAGCGAAATAAAATGGATGGAGGACAAAAAAAGGCTGTATAACTTTCTAAAGCTTTCTGATTGTAGCGCCCAGGGTTCGGGACGATGCGTCCATGAGTGGTACGGATAGATGTCCATACGTCTTTAACAATCGAATAGCAATTTTTTGAAACTGTTGAAAGTAATGCCAAGACATCGTCGAGAGCTGGCTGAGCTGATGATAAATGAACCAAGAGAGATTGAAGCATTGGATGTATTTGAACAGTGACGAAGGGTTGAAATGTATGTACTCACATTTTGAGGGGTTGACTTCAAGGCCTGTTTTGAGATGTTCAGATGAAAGGTTACTGATCTTTTTGGTTAATGTGGATTGACTGCGGCTCAAGTCACCCGCGTAAGCAATGTAACACAGGGTATGGTCTTTGTAAAAGTAAGCAGGAAGTAAGATCAATACCCGAAGAAATTAAATATTTTATTGACCTCCAAGATCAGAGTAGTCTACAACATAAATAGTGCAAACATCGCCTTCATTTTTAGAGATGGTTTAGTAAAGAAATGCTTTTTGTGTGTTAATCAACAACTTTCATTTGAAGAGAAGTAAGGGCCAAGTGTAAATTAGCTGAAAAATACAAAATGATGTCATTTGTGCTTTAAAAATTACATCTTACCTCGCTGCCCCAAGTTCACTTGCCATCTCTTGGAAAGTGAAAGTTAATAGAGCTAGGTTACTTCGAAGTAACTTGGTCGCTTCAAGGTAACGGCCCTCTTGTTCCACATAACTTTTTTACAAGCTAGAAGCAAGAACACCTAGAACGAGAAAAGTTACGAAGAGCAACTATTTAGTACCTTTCGGGCCGAGCTGGAAAAAGCCCTTCGTTTTGGGTCGGCAAGAAGAGCAACAAATCCAGAAGATTGGGATTTCTTTAAAAGTGGCCGATCACAGTGGAGTTGAACAAAGTGTCTTTGGAGTACTGAACATTGGGTAGTTGCAGTTACTTACGATAGTGTCATTAGACCATCAGATGTGTATACTAGATCGCAAGTATACGACAAGCCGACATATGAGCTGCGTTCGTTGCACTCCGGGCTGTCTCTGGCAAGGGGTCGACGACTCTCCCGGAATGGTGTACACGTCCCGAAGGAATAATCCGGAATGGTCAGGAATAATCCGGAATAGTCAGGAATAATCCGGAATGGTCAAGAATAATCCGGAATGGATTATATTAGATTATATTAAATTGTATTAGGTGGCAGTCTTCCCTATTCTACATAATGTGGTAACACTATTTTTATATTATTCTACATGCCATTCATACACGGTTCATACATATACAGCCAACGTTCTGCTTACAAAAAACACTCACGCATCATTATTATCCTTTTGCAAGGAAAAATCTCTTCACTGTAGCCATGAAGGATGCCAGATGACTCAAATTTCTAATTTCAACTGGAATTATATCCCATACACAGGGTTAGGAATAACCCGGAATAGTTAGGAATAGTCCGGAATGGTTAGGAATAATCCGGAATAGACAGGATTATTAGGGTATTCCGGAATGGTGTACATAAAAAATTAGAGTCGTCGACCCCTCGGTCTCTGGTGTTTAGTCAAACAGTGTACGGTTCTTCTCTTAAAACAGAATAGGGCTAAGATACGACAGTCTGATTACCCATCATATTTTTACTTAATTAGGCAAGAAGAACCGACAAAAAATCGTTACTTCGTTACTTTGTTATCCACGATTCTTGAATTTAAGCTGACGTAATTTCCCTTACGCAACTGTTGTACCTCTATACGGACGTAGCTCTATGTCTGGAACGTTTAGCAACTACAGCGGCAGCCAATTGCCGTAATAACAAGTCACGGCGGATTTGCATTCTTCAAGCCAGGAAGATGAAAGTAACATGGGAAGTGAAAGTGACCAGGAAGAACTTGGCATTCGCCATGAAGGAAAAACATGACCAGTTGAAAACTCGAACTTGCTAATCAACTTGGTGGAATGCTGGACAAATTCTCTGTCGACTGTGTCCTTCCACAAAGGAAATCTATTCGCGGTAGCACGGAACAGAGGGCTATCTTCGGATGTGATTCTGCAATCTGGAATCGAACATATCAAAATCTTCACTTTGTGATTTGAAACACACGCTTTTGCCGACATTCAAATTTTCCGCGACTCGCCGTAAAGTTATTTATCGTGCAGCCAGCGGAGATTCCAAACGTCACTACTAGACTACAAGACGTAAAACACAAAAATCCCTTATACGAGTCAAATAATTCAGTGTATACAAATCATACGTATAAAAATAAGTTGTCTTTTCAGTTAAATTTTAAAGTTTAACCGAATAGGGCTGAGATCCGATAGTCTAATTATACATCACTTATTCACTTACATACGCTTGAAAACGCGGATAAAAATGCCCTGCTTCTTTGTCCGTTAACAAGACACTATCGATTTCATCGAATGAACTTATTCTTTCGGATTTGTGGTACCTCTCTGGGCTTCCTCCTCTATGCTTGAAATATTTAGCAACTGCACAAGTTAGCCATTGCAGAAAAATCAGCTGACTCATAGTATTCCTACTTTCTATAGGAGCTAATTTTCCTAGCTTAGCATCTGTAACCTTGGAAATGCAGGCCATTGTTGAAATTCAAATTCTCGGCGTCTGGACGAATTTGGGTTGTCGGGCAAGCAGCGCACATTCTGAACGTGAGCCCGGGTGAATTCTTTTTACAAGATCCCTTATACGAGTCAAAATATTTCAGTGTATTCAAATATCAGATGCAAAAATAAGATGCCTTTTCAGTTAAACTTTAACTGAAGTCTGCCTCTGGTTTATATCCTGTATTTACAAAGACTGGTTTTAAGCAAATGAGAGTTGATGATTTTCGTTATTGCAAATTCCTTTTGCACTTACCCAGATCGATCCGAAATAGACGCCTCGTAGATCGTTACGGAGCTAGTGACGTTTTATGTTCGCTGGAAAATCTGCAGTCCAGTATTAGTGCTGACACATGTTTCGTCTAGGTGCGCAACACGGCCTAATCCGGCTTTTTCATTCAGTGCTTTTCTGTGGTGTGTGATTTGTTATACTCTCAAATCTGTAAAGTGGGTCACAAATAAATATTGTATTATATTATTATTGATTGTAATAATGACTGTCAACAGAACCAGAACCAAACTTAAACCGAAAAATTTATAATAATTAATCGACACTTTTATTAGTTCGGTAATAGTTAAACAATGGCACAATTATCAATCAATCAATATCGATTACACAAATTTATGACTGGTAAAAATGACAAGAAAGGACTAAACTGAACCGGTATCAAAGTAGTTGCACAATTTTGTAAACGGATTAAAAAATGTCAAACAATAAATCAGGCACGAATACAGATAAAGCACTAATCGATGCTGTGGTTATTAAAGTTTGAAAACAAACCCACATGCCTGTAAAGGTTCAGGCAATTTGAAACAATGAGCTAGCCTTTTGACGTAGGGGGTAAAGACGAAGACGAAGTACACTGTAAATAGTTTCTCCGAGTAAGGATTAAAGTTAACTGCAGTATTTTCTACTGGGATTAATCTTATCTCTACTGAGACAAGATTAATCCGAATTAGAGATAAGATTATCTTTTTAGAGAGAATATTAATCCCAGTAGCAAATACTGCAAGATTTTTTGTTACAGTGTAGCGAGCAAAGACTGACGGTGCGGATAGGCGATCAGGTCTGGCTGCTGATGGCTGAAATTCCTGCTAGGATTCTCAGCCCAGCATCACTTCCACACGAAAAAGTTGCCAGTTCTGAACTTCCACACCTGGAACTGAAATAAATAGAGAAAACCTGAACGTTTGTCCACACCGTAAGTACAATAGCATACAAGTAAGATGATGGATTAACGTAGGCAGTGACACTTATGAGTTTGAATAACATGTTCCAGTAAACTTGGCAGAGAAATGCGACGATCACTTTCATCAAATCAAACAACACAAATACTATTACTTTTTTTCACGGCGAGAACTTACACGGAAACGGAAGAAGCACCGAAACAACTGAACAAAGCACCATACACTTTCTTGATTCACTGTTTAATTTTAACCAAATCTAAGCAGCCATTACCTCCAGGTATCGCTAGAGCAATACTGACAGATCCGAGTGACGTTAGCAGCTCTGTTGTTTGAGTAAACTTATGTATAATATCAAGAACAAATAATAAGATAGAACCTCTGCCTTTGGTACCACGCATCGACTATGAATACCCCGACAAAACTAAGCGGACCTAGAGGTTACTGTAGCTTTTTACTCGTTCTACTCTAGTTCCGTCTTCGCCAGAGGCGTCACGACTAGGGGGAGGAGGGGGGGACGCCCCCGACTGTTTTTCATGAAAACAGTCGGTTTTTCTGAAAATTGGTCGATTTTTCGTCAAAATAGTCGGCTTTTCTGAAAATCAGTGGATTTTTCGGAAAATCAATCGATTTTTTTTCAAAAATGTCAATTTTATTGCTGAAAACAGTCACTTTTTCTGCAGAAAAAGTCGGTAAAAACTACCAGACAGTCGGTAAATGCCTCGTCCCCCCCCCCCCACAAACATTTTGGCTAGTAACGCCTCTGGTCTTCGCCATTGTTCATCGCAGAGATAGAAAATGCAGGAGGCGTACTCCGCGCGCTGACCAGCTCTTGAGCGCGTCCAGAGAACCAATCGGCTTGGTCTTCTACTTTTCCTCAAGGATGCTTCGCAGCGATATGGCTAACTGTAGAGGTAACGAAACGTCATGTGGCGCGAAGCTACTAACCCCCGCTCGTTCGCAGCGGAAAAGGTACGGGGAAATATTCGATTACGCATGGTCATAGTACAGAAATGTGGAGACGGAGGTTCCATCTGATTATTTGTTCTTGATAATATTCAGACACGCGCACGTCCTGGAACAACCTCTCTTGAACACTGCAAGGTTCGCCACGAATTTGCATGTCGTCCATTCAAAATACTCTATATGACTAAGTCCGAAACACACTAGTGATCCTACCGAAGAATGAGAAACGTCACCCAAAAAAAATATTTAAACCTAACTCAAATCCTATTGAAATCAATCAACAATGTTAGTTGTGGTGACGTCACTGGCTCTTCGCTGGGCATACGGCGATTTTTCATCGCTACTCTTCTCTCAGTACTAGTTTTTTCCCGACACTAATTTCCAAAAAGTAACCGCACAAAATATGACACTTAAAGCGTGTTCCACCCTACTTACCGTAGTCACTAAGCATTACGTCACGATTCTGGCTTTTTGCCGTCAAGGCTGGCACGATTTTTCTATTTTCCAGAAGGATATCATGCCACGGGCGAATCCGCGCAATCACGTTACAGAGATGCGTATAGTACGCTCCCAAGCACGGTAAGCAAATAGTAGCTATTAGTTACTATTTTGAGAAGGTTGGAATGGTCAGCGTGGTAACTTTTCGTGAGGATGGAACGGAAATAGTAACTATCGTTAAAAGGGTGGAACACGCTCTTATAGTTTGTAGAAGCTTCGGGTATTTATTGCAGTTTCATTACTTCGTCCCGACGTTGCCCCTGACGTTCAACAGCCTGACCAAGACCATTGCCAAGAAGTATCGCTGCCAAAGCATCGTAGCTGACGTATTCGTTCGTTGCCTTAGTTTGAGCGAAGAGCATTGTGAAGCATACAAAGACCATTGCGGTATCTTACTACAATAATTGCGTTTTTGGAGATACCATGGTATCTGGTACCACGGTCTGAAGTCATTTTTGCAGTTTTCGTGGTATCTGATACCACGGTCAAAGGGCCTTTTTGCAGTTATCGTGGTATCTGGCAAGTTATCGTAGTATCTGATATTCAGATACCACCGTCCGACCGTGGTAACTGATCGTGGTATCTGAAAAAGTCATCTTGCTTTCATCATTTTTTGTCAAAGTGGTGGGAAAGAAGTTTGGTAGTTAGTAATGTTGCTGAATATCAGTTTTCTTTCGGAATGACTTCGAAAAGCGCAGTTTCGGCAATTGTCATTTTTGAAGACCAACCGTATATCAGATACCACGGTAACTAGAAAAACGACCAACTGCAGATTCAGTTACCATGGTATATGGTATCTGCAAAAATGCAACTAGTGTATTTTCCTTTTTATTCTCTATTTGTATTTTATGGATCTAAGCATCTCTCTACAGAGTATATCTTAGCATCAGTCATCAAGAGCATTAGTCATCAAGAGCATTATAAAACCGTGTCCGGCATATCCGTATAGAATGTGGAGCGCATTTGTCAGAACGTGTCGAGCTTTTCGAGTCGCCCGAGAAAAAATTTCGCGTCCTGCAGGCACTTCGCAAGGGAAACGGCCATGTCTTAAGCTAGGTCTGACGGAAGCGTTGCATAGCGAGGACAACATGACAGTCTGCATGAGGACCAAATTTTCGCAACGGTGCAAACACAATTGCATGATAGTGCCACTTTGGACGCAGCAATATAAACCATTTTTTTTTCAACCACCGTTTTTCATTTTTCTTTTTACCGGTGGTCATCTGGCGAAATGATTTTCATCGAGAAACCAAAAGTCAAGCGGCGCGGGTATTTGAAAGTCGAAACACTGTTTCGTCGCCAGGTGATGAAAAATGTGGCTGTCGATACGAGTTTGCTTCCTGTAGCTACGCGACTATTCAATTGTGCACATCAACGCGCAAGCAAATTCGACGCTATAACCTTTTCTCACCACACACACAACAAAACTTAGCGGCAGCTACTGGGTACGGACTGCCACAACAGTGGCAAAATTTTGAGGAGCTTTTGACTTCAGTCTGCAGAACGGTCTGAGGCTCAAAGCTGCTCTTCGAAAGAAGGCCTAGTTCACTAATTCCAGAGAGGATCTGTTTCAGGTCGGCTTCAAGCGCAGCAACCCTCTGTCGCGACTGGTCGTCTAAGCGCATACCTACAAAAAAATGGTGGTTTAAGGAGAGACATAGAGTGGAGAGAGAGGGCTTACCGATCGTCTGATAACTTTTGTGGGTGGGGCTCGTTGGCGGGAAATTCAAATACGTGTTATCAAGCCGATCAAGGCCGCAGTTTTCGGCATTATATAACCTATACCTTACAATGAGCGCTGACCGCAAATTATTAGTTGCTGTTTACCTAAAAATGTTGTTGGTCAAGTTTGTGACGGCGTGTGTTCTAAAATTTCGCGACTCGAGCCGTCGGATTATTTTGAAATTCTTTCCTCTTGGTTTTAATGTCCGAAAAAAGATAAAGTTAAATTATCAATTTACACGGCTTTCAGAAACTAACAAAACATTCCTGCCAAAAAGGCTAAAAGGAGCACTTGACTAGAGCAGAACCAAACTTTACTCGAAGATGTGGACGATTATAGGACAGATTGATGCGTCCCCAGGTAGGAAAGAAATTATGTGAAAATGAGCATACTGGCTGAAAATACGCAGCCAGAGTGGTGGCAGAGAATAGAAGAGCTTACTGAATGGCATGGCTGCTTGAACACCCTATCACAAGAATTTTTCGTTCTCGCACCAGCCGCGCTGCGTGACGTCATCGACATGAGTAAAGCCTATTTCGGCGGTAGATACTTGTTTTGAATGTATGCGGCTCGTAAAGCAGAATCCTAGGGTATAAACTCTTCTTGCACACAGGCTTCGGAACCGGTGACACAAAACTAGCAATATTGACTATTCATGACGAAGTCTATCATTATTCTATGTCTATTCTAAATTGCCTATTCTATCGTTAGAAAGGGGACTTTCTAACCATAGAATAGGCAAATTGACATCTGAAGACGAAAAGTGAGCAAGCACACCACTTCTACTAACTTCTGTATATCCAGCTGTTTGTCTGGTCTTGTGTTTTGTTTTCAATTAATATACATGTTAGTTTTCGTTATATCCATCTGTGGTTATTTTTTTCGTATATGCCCTGGTTCGCAGCACGAGCTAAGGACTGCTAGGCGTAGTCGTAATTTGCCAGGCCATGTTTGAGGTATAAATGGAGGGACAAAAAATTTTTTGCCGAACTTGGAGTTTGTTACAAATGCCCCCTCCCTTACGAGTACATCGAAGCTATCGGTGAACATACAGAGAAAAACTAAATTAAATAGATTCAATGTATATATGGAGAGCTGTCCATATTTTTCTCTTCGAAGCCGCTTCAGCATCAGCAGGTATCTCAGCAGGGGCCTAGCCTGCTAGCTCATTAGTTTTATGAACATGGATTATTTTTCCGTGTGAGCTCCAGTTTTAGCAAGAATTGCTTATCTTCTAAGAAAGTAAATTTGGATTGGCTATTGATTTTGATTCAGCACATCTTTAACTCCTAACCAATTTTAAAAAATGTTTGTACATTAACTAAATTTCTAATTTCGGGCGAACCACAAGAAGTAGCGCAGGTTGAAACACTAGCCTAACGGCAAGACTAGCCATAAAACTTGTTCGCATCTATGGAGAAATACATTTTCTGTGCTTTTCTTTTCGATTCAACGATGTATAAGCAAATAATACTCACCAGATATTTGCTTTTCAGACCCATTAAAGTCCGAGTAGGAAGGCGTCATCTGTTCTCTTCTTCTTGCCGACACAGTCTGCAACGACTTCCTCGGAGGGGGCAAAGGGGCCGGTTCATGTCGAAACACTGCTGCCGTGCGAGGGAAAACCGGCTTTGGAGCATCCGGACTACTCCCTCCCTCCATGCTACTTCTATCTTCGCTGGCCTCCCCGTTCGGTGACAGTCGCTCGACCGGTGCCTGAGAGCGACTGCGGACGTACTTTCTCGACACGACGGGACTACGCGTCCCTAGCATACTTTCTGCATCCTGCACTGTGGAGTTGCTGCGAGAATAGACCGGCCGCGGAATCGACGTCGACCGTTTCGGAGAAGAAATATCAGAATCAGCGCTATCTTTCCGCTCTTTTGGCGTGGAGCTGTCACTTCGAAACAGGGAGGCGAACGTCGACCTAGGCGAACGCTGGCTCGTGCCGTACTGAGCGCTAAGGCTTCGCAAGTCTTTCTTTTCGGCCTCATCACCATCAGAGTTCTTCCTAGGCAGAGTGAAAAATGACGTTCTTTCGGGAGAGGCTGTATTCTGAACGACCGGCTGTGTTTCCTTTACTGGGATATCCACAGACTTTTCTTTTGATTCTGAGACAGCAGCAACAACTACTCCTCTTTCTTTTGACATTGGCTCAATGGGCGATTCTGGCGTTTCAAGGGGAAGGGGTTTTTTTGACACCCCGGTGGTGAAGGTTGTTACACTGTCTAGCAAGTCTTCCATTTGCTTTTGTGCGGAGATGTACGGATCGTAGGCATCCTTGGATATCCTGTAAGAAAGGATATGTGAGAATACTACAAGCACTGGTGGTAGCGATCGCCATGTATTTAAGAACAAAATGTTGCACACAGTAACTTTCCCGCATATTGTCGTCCCTGATCACTTTGGTTTCGGTCAACATTTTGTTTTTTTACGAGGTTTTGCTTTTTGGGATCCTAGCAAAAGTCGGCGAAATCACAAATGTTTTTTGAAAGTATTTGTTGTTTGGTGTGACATCGTAATCAGTCCGTCCGTCCATCTGTCTGCGATCCCGATAACTCCACAAAGGGGTTTTGATGTAAGTTGGTGTGTGGCCCCTCCGTATAAAGAGTAGGGACAGTATCGTACGTGGACTTTGTATCTCAACATTTAAGGCTGGGCTTGAAAATTCGTTATGGTTCTGGCGTAAACCACAGAGTTGGTGATTAAAGTTGTTAGACTTGAATATGGGAGAGAAATTATACTAAAGCTTTTCCTCCCATCTTCTTCTCGCTTGATACGATAATCCAACAGAGATGTGAGAAAAGTGCCACAGGTTACCTTATCAGGGGTTGGGCACCGTGACAGTTTAAGCAGGTATTCGTGTATGGTGTCAATCCTTTTCCTGTCTAAACCGATATGGCTGAATCAAGAAAGTCGAGAAAAACAAGACCAAAGGTTCCAATGGGATCCCAAAAATTGAATATTTGATGCAGACTATTAGGTTTTGTCTTTGCCGTATCGCCGTATTCGCCAGAGTTCTTGGACATTTTATCGTTAAAAATTTGGAAACAGAGTAAGGCCAAATAACTAATCATCTAAGAAAACCAAGTTTAGATATGGATTCAGCATGTGTGTTTACCCCTACAACTAGTTATATCCATTTTGACGGAACCGATCGAAACGATTCTGCCTTACTTCTGCAGATTTTCCGGTTACGGCGAAATTCCGGAACTATAGATGTCCGACGGAAAAATTAAAGCTCAAAAATGAATTCAGCGTATCTCCTTACCGACCTTACCCCTATTTCTAGCATGTCATCAACTTGATAGGCAGCGCTGCTGTTGCGTCAGGTTTGTTTTTGTGTCTAACTTATTTCAGACGGCATCTCGCGGCCATTCGATAGACATTAGTAAGAGCCTTCATGCCATTAGATGGTGCACGCTTGTCCGTTAGGCTTGCAGCATATTTTCGGCCTTAGTTTTAAATGTCAACCATGTCTGTCTAACGAAGAAAAGAAGACAAATTTTCTTGGAATCAATTTTTCATGGAACTGGGTTGGCGTAATTGCTTCATTCGTTCAGTCGTTTTGTAGTTGTTGAACTTTTGGATGATCATTCAACTGAAGGACAGTGAAGACCGAAATAACTTTTAACAAACTTTCCAGTTTGGGCCGGATTCCGGGCGAACTACTTGTCCTGCAACAAAATAAAGCTCAAAAATGAATTCACCGTATTTCCTTACCCGTATTTCCAAAATCTAATCAACTTCAAATAACGATTTAAATTATAACAAACTTTTCTGTTTCAGCCGGATTCCGCACGAACTATATGTCCGGCTAAAAAAGTGTCCGAGTACACAATAGCTTTCCCATGAATGTTCAACGTGCTCTCTTACCCCCGAATCGAACACCTAATCAACCTCAAATAAAACTTTTACTTTTAACAAACTTTCCGGTTTCGACCAGATTTCGTGCCAATTACTTGTCCGGCAAAAATCAGTTTCAATATTCGTGTTCAGCATGTCTTCCTACCTCTTAATCGACTATCTCACTAGCAGTTTAAAAATATTTGTATTCTCCCTTAATTTAATCCCCCTCCCCCACCCCCAAATGTAGGGCTACAAAGCCCATCTATGAACTCGACGTTTCCCTTGACCAGAACGATCCTCTCACCAAGTTTCATCAAAATATCTCATTCCCTTCGAGAGTTATCATGCTTACAGACGGACGGACAGACAGACGACTTTTGTAATGTCATAAATATCCCTCCACGGACGGTCAGACAGACGACTTTTGTAATGTCATAAATATCCCTCCACTTACGTTTTGGGATCCTACAAACAGTTTGGGATCCTACAAACATTTTGGGATCCTACAAACAGTGTGGGATCCCACCAAGACATTTGGCCTTATTTTTATTTTTTTTTAAATAAATGTAGGAGTTTTAAGTGATCAGCAAAACTGTGGATTGGTCCAACCCTCTGTCCAACCGCAGAGAAGATGTGCGGTCAACAGCCAGGGTCACTGTCACGCGAGAGGCAGAGAAACAGCTCATTCAATGAGAATATTGCGTGCTTCGTGCTTTATCGGAGTTAAAGAGCGGAAGTGAATTCAGCCTAAATTATTATCTTTGGAATGAGATTTCTCGTACTGAATGCCCAGTATGTGGAGAGATCAAGAAACATATGATAGCACTAGAACTATGCGAAGGGGACACAGCAAAGCCTACGGGTACAGTGGCCCTATGTATTAAATTTGTCGAATGTTTTTGGGATTATTTTTGAAAGTGAGGATCCCCCTAGCCAAAATCAAACCTCGTCAGCTTTTTAAACAAAACAATGGTCCTTTAAGTTCACCATGGAGCGACAATGTTGTACAAGAGCCACCGTCTTTTCATTACCTCTATGCAACCCAATGCGACGACTCCCGACTTCTCCGAGCGTATATTACTGGGCAATTTCGCACAGCGGCCCTACATTACAAATATGCTCATATACACACATATTGTATAGTAAGCAAAAAAGATGTCTATTTGGATTTCTCCGCAAGAAACAGTGAATGTAAATAAAAATAAAATAAACAGAATAGAAACGAACTGATTTTCAATGGTCCGGTCAAAACGCCAAAGAAAACCGCGACCGCAAAAACCGCGACGGTGAAAACCGCGAAAGTCAATGCCGTGACAGCTAAAAAAGACGGTTTCCGCTTTCCCGATTATAACCGGCATTATTTTGCGAGATGCGGGAGCTATTTCTGTTTCCAGGGATTTGACACAAAACTTTCCAGCAGTCTAGACCCCCAAAAAACTCACAGGATCCAATCAAATTGCTGGCAAGTTTATTCTAACTACACCATGTGCTGAATACGAAAACAAATAGTGCACTAGTTGCCAAATAAGAAGCAAAACAAGAAGGAATGTGGGTGCAGTCTCTGTAAACTAAACTACAGGTGCAAATCTCTACAGTCAATAGTCTTACGCGAAATACGTCACTCTCCGGTCCAACAGCTCATTTTCACTTAGATCATGTAAGGACATAGAATTCCTGAGGGCAATCCCGAAATTTTCCACGACTACGATACCAGTGTTGTCCACCAGTGGTGTAGTTAAATCCCCCAGAGCCTGGAAGCGGTCTGGCAATGCGGAGGATCTGCCAAAATCGCAGGCAAAAGTGACCTTTCGTCTAAAGCGATCAGAGGCATCTGTCATTCTGGAAGAACAAACTTTGGTACGGTACTGGGCTATTCCATGTCCTAACCGGAAAGGTATCTTTCCTTAGAGTCAGAATAGTCAGTTAGGGTTTCTTCAATGATGGCAATTGGCAAGAATATACACCTATCCTAAAATCACAGAAAGGAAGTCCGGCAGACGGCCGGCTACCGCACTGTCAAGAATTTTCCAACTCACACATGACATCTTGGCTCAAATTTCTAAAGAAAGGTTGCGTTCCACCGCCATATTAGCAGTTACGATCGTTTGAATAGGAAGAGGACCCTTGCCAAGAAGGGCAGACATGTAGCTCTAATAAAATTCAGCTGACGAGTCGGTTTTGCACTGTCAAATAAGTTGCGATCGTGACGGTTATGTTATTATTTTCGTTCCACCGCGCGGCGTGTTAAAAAAACTTAGCTACTCGCTCGTATCCTTTTCGTTCCATAAGATTTGCGATAGTTACAATGCTACGATTACGATGGTCGGTCGAGAGCATCGTCACTGAAGTAACTATCTATTCAGCTGGAATTCCCGTCGGAATGGTGACGTCTGGCCGTGCTGTTATTATTTTCGGTCCAGAGAGGGTAGTAAGTAGTAAGTGCCACAACAAAGAGTAAAGAGCGATCCTCTTTTTATCATAGCTTGTATCGCGTTGTAAGATAAAAGTGCCGCACTGAAAGTGACAACGCAGTACGTCCCGGCGAATTTGGGGTCAGAGTATATAAAACACTGTTCAAATAGGTGTAATAAGGGATACGGCGTGTAAAGATTTGTCCTTTCTTCGGGGCGCGATGTAATAAGCTGTATAAGGAAACTGGACCCTGGTTCTACTTTGTCGTATGCAGCGCCAATCAGGTTGCTTGGTTGGGCTCTGTCAGTGGCCGCGTGAAGAGCAGCCTCGCCAGGGTTGGCAAGGGGGGCACAAAAGTTCACTTTGTTGGAAGATGAAGTCGCCACTTTTCTTCGAAAGAACACATTTTGTTGCGTTACGACTTCTAATTGTTAGTTCGAGGCTTTTACAACACAATGCTGGTCAAATTGTACTTGTGTACTTCGAGCAGCCAGCTACTAACATTTTTCTGATACGCAGAAGCTCAAAAATTGGATCAGTATGGCAACACTGAACGTCGCACGGATAAGAACCTTTTACTTTCAGATTGAACAAGGGTATGTACTAAGACGTAAACATCACGTACAGCGTTATGCAGCTTATTACACATATTTGAACAATGCTTAATACTACTGTGTAGTGGAACATCCATCTCTCCCTTCAACTGACTACATTTGGACTCTCCCACAGTCGACCGCCAACTATCTGACGACGTCTTTAAACGCTTTAAACGACGCTTCCGCAGGAGCGTCAACGGGGGAAGATACAGGCCAGCGAATACTCTCAAGGCAACGAACTGAGTCACTCCTCCAGCAATTCACTCATTCACAAAAACGCTCCATCCCAAGCTGGTATTTAATGTGGTCGTATCAACCTTCGCAGGATGACGCAAGTAATAAAAATCTTCATAATAGGGTTTATGAGTGTGGGTGTGAGGCTTGCATTAATGGTGTGTGAAGCCACACCAAGCGCAAAAGGTCTTGTTTTTAATTCACTTCAGAATAACACATTTTACTTATATGTTGTTCGGGGGAAAACGAATGGCTTCCGTTAACGGCTTCCCCGGAAAATAAAGCCAGATAACTGTGAATAATTGTTCGTAATACTGAAGGAAGTGACATCACTACTTGAATACATGGTGAGATGGAGGACGGAGAAAAATACAGCTAGTAATGTACATCCCTCGTCGTTAGTAGTCTTTCAAGTAGGTCTTCGATACCCTACTTAAATTTCACGGCCGGTTTACCGATTGTACTGGTTAAAAACCATAAAAAGGCGAAGAAATCTTACACTCTCCCCTAGATGCAGTAAAATTTATTTCGATAGCTCTTTGTTATTTTATTGTTACAAGCACAAGTGTCTCTATTGTTACGACTTAAACTGTATGATAATGAGATTATCAGGCTTGCCTCTAAGCCTTTTTTTATTTGTCCATTTGGCGGTCGTTAAACGACAATTCTTATGCTCTCTAGTGTTTTTTCTTTGTTTTTCTGTTTTGTTATTTATGGCACTTGTGCTGAAATAAAGCTAATTGATTCATCGATTGATTGATAAACCCGCTGGGGCATTCAACGTTTGGTGCATGTTGTTTCCTCCAGTGTGTCCTAATCCCTACGCGGGATATTTCCGATCCTGCAATGCAATCAGAAGAATCTTATCCATAAAACCTCTTATCCGTAGCAAAAACCATCGATGGGCGTTCTATTCAATTCTGACCAATCATCTCGTGTAACCGACCACGTAACCAGTACCACCACAGATTAGAACTTCTCGACTGTCACAATTTTAAACGGGCGCTGGAGAATAAGTATGTACAGTAGAGGTAGCATCTTTAAGTAGTGCCATTTCATCCACTTGCTATGACAAAAGATAATCTAAAAGAACCTCCGTCTTTGGTCCCATGTAGCGACAATGATACCCCGAGAAAACTGAGCTGAGCTAGAGGTACTTGCTCGTGCTCTGGATTGATGCCCGTGTACTTTCCTCTTCGCCGCTGCGCATTTCACAGGCAAGAGTGCAGGAGGCGCCCTGACACGAGCTGCAGCGCGGCACATGTGATAGACAATCAGTAGGCTTTTACTATGGAAATTTCTTCCCGGGGCTTTATTGCGATATAGCTGTTTGTAGAGGTAATGAATTGTGATGTTCTGCTTAGCTTCTGCCCCCCCCCCCCCCCCCACTCGTCTGCATCAGGCAGGGTATGGGGATTTATTCGACTCCGCATGGTTGTATTACAAATATAGAGAGACGGAGGTTATGGTGCTTATTTGTTCTTGGTCTCACCCAGTGGCCAAACGAGGAATCCACTTACTTCTTTTCATCCTTAATGGCGGGAAAACGCTGAACACTCGAGTCTTTCTTGCTAGAATCCAGCTGGATACAACTGGCCGTCATCATGGATTCGATGCCGTCCGGCTCGGCGCGCTTTCCTGGCGAGAAAATATCCAACACGGACGGTCGAGTCGGTTGCACATTCCTTCGGGAAAGGACGGGAGAGGCCGCTAAGGATTTTATTTTATTGCTGAAACAGAAAGACAGAGATTAAATCTTGTCTTAGAAAATATGAGGGATACAAATTAAATGACAAAAAGATGTCAAACTTCGACTATTTATCTGCAACCAACGCAGATAAATAGTTAGATAGATAAATATAAAAAAAAAAAGTTCAAAAATGTTTACCACAAAGCACACCTTTTCTGATGCGTTGCGTTGATTGATTGATGATTGTCTTTTGGTTGAAGTTTAAAGTAGACATTAATTTAGGCTAGTGTGACTTTTTAAAATAAACTGAATCTAGAATCTACATATAGGTCAGTTGTAGACCTATTATTTATACCTTATCATATTTTTCTACTCGCCAGCTTTGGCGGATAGAAACAACTGAATTGAATTGAACATCTTTTTTTTTCGAATATTTGCCTACAAACTACTGCTGGCGCACCTCTTATATATGAAGGTCACCTTAGCGACCGTTCTTCATTTATATGAAACAAAGCTCTCAGTGTGTTTTTAGACCTGGTTCCTTTCAAGTTGAAATTTTCATGCCTTTACCTTTTTTACTTATATCATGTCCTGTTTAATTTCTGTAAGGCTACTAATTAGACGTCGCTGCATTTACGAAAAGATTGACTATGAAGTGACAAATCGCTCTGGACCTTACTAAAGTGAAGTCTGAGAAAGCACTAGACTTTTGCTCTCGCGGGTCCCCACTGCTGTCCCACGAAGCGCTGTGTAAAGATGCGGCACGAAGTACTACATAAACTATGGATTGTTATCTTCGACAGTCTTCGTTGACAGCCCAGGGTCGTAATCCAAAGAAGTTATTACACGTTATGCTATTAAGAGGAGGAGCCGCCTCTTTATTCTGGTAGTTACTATCCTCTCTTGAAAGAAAATAGTAACGGCCCGGACAGGCATCCTAGTTTTGGCGGGGGTTCCTGCTGAACAGATAATCATTATCACTTAATATAATGCTCTCGAGTATCTCGACCATCATAAGTAAACTGTGACGACCGTAAATACAGCGGAACGAAAATGATAAGAGGGAGGAGTTGATTTTGTTATCATGCCGGACGTATATTCAAATAATGCATACAACGGATACGTCAGCTACGATGCTTAGCAGCGATATTCCGGACCTTCTTGGCAAGGCTCCTCGACAGGCTGTCAATCTTCAGGGTCAACGTTGGGGAAGGAAACAAACCTGCAATCATTTGTCCGAAGTATCGTTGCTAAAGCACCGTAGCTGACGTATCCGTATTATGCATTATTTAAATATATGTTTCAAAGTCAGCTTGGGATCAAGGAATATTTATGCCGGACGCTGGAACGAAAACGAGAACAAAATCTTAACGATCGTAACAACGATGGGACACAACCTAGGACACATGACTAGTGGTATATTCCCTTTATAAGGGAAATCTTAATTTGTCTACAGCAGAGAACCCATAAACAAGACTTCTGAAACCGAGGCTAACCGTCCCGGATAATTTTGTGTCGACCTTGCTCTCTTCAACATGAACCTGTCTTTTTC